>JAVJIF010008028.1:0-161987 GCA_038442645.1 Agave tequilana | reverse complement strand
CAAGATATTTTAATTAGAAAATGGGATTTTATTTTTAAAAACTGGTTTCATATTATGTCTCAGGATGATATTTTATATCTCTAAAATTTTTTGGGAATTTTACGGAATTTATCAAAACCCGGCCGAACTGGTGTAGACCAGTATCGACAGTTGATTTCAGAAATTTTATTTTGAAAATAAGATTGAATTTCTAAAATTTAATTTTATCAGACATCTTGAAATAATATTTATTATTTTTGATAATTTTTAAAAAAAACCTTTCTGAGTTACTTCATTTTTCAGGCTTTTTCAAAGTTTCGGTATTTTGTCACATACCGAAATTTTATCCAGATATTTTACTTTTCTCCTTTTTTTATTTTTCTCTCTCCTCCCCAGACGTGAGGCTCTCCAGACGCGGGTTTGATTTTTTATACAGTGATTTCTTTCTCTCTCTGCATTTAATTCCTTTCAAATCAACTCTAATCAATCTGTCATGATTTTTTCTTTCTCTATCAAACGCGACCCACCCGTTTTCTCCTCGACATGGACTTCATCCCGCTTCTTCGATTTGAATGAGATGCAAGTCTCATTTTTTGTAATAATCACCATCTCTCTTATATATATACCACTTCCTTTTTCTCTCTTCCATTATTTCTTTCTTTCTTTCTTTCTTCTTCTAGCAAGCAGACCAGTAGCTGTACCCCTTGGTTGCATTTCTAGGCACTATGATCACTAACTCCTCCACCATCCTTCCCTCCATCATCTTCTCCTCCATTCCAACACCACACCACCACACCACCACCACCATCACCTTCTTCTTCTTTTTCCACTAGAAACCTACTTTTACCATTATCTTCTCTACCATTTCCATCACCACCTACAACACCTCGGCCACCAACAATCACATCATATTCTTCTCCTTGGAATACTCTTTCTGACGATCTACTCTGTCGCTTTCCAAAATCACGTTTCAAAAACTCCAAAAAATTCAAAATGAACTAGATTTGCACCCCTTTCTTGGATTTAGGCCGCCCTAGCCGCCGGCGCCGGCCGGCAAGTGATGGCCGACCATCTCCCGCTTTCTTTCCTCTTTTCCTTCTTTCCTTCTTTCTTTTCTTCCATTTTTTCTTTCCTTCTTTCCTCTTCTCTGTTCACTGTTCTTTCTCATCCTCTCTCTCTCTCTTACTATCTCTCTTACCCTTTAGAGCTGCCAATGGGATGGATACTGTATGATTCATTGGTGCTTGCTGCCATTTATTTTCATGGCCTCTCTTTAACTTCTTTGGCAAAGGGTGATTCTTTCTCTATTTCACTCTCTGTTCTTTCTTCCTTTTTCACCCCTGCATCTCTCCCTTTACACTATTTCACTCTCTCATTTTCTTGTCTCTCTCTTTCTCTTAAGTTTAATTGCCAGACGCGGAACTCATTCCCGCAACAAGCAATTTCTTAACGCAATCTTCGCGTTCTTAATATTTATATAACGCGATCCTTACGTTCTTATATCAACGCGACGCTGAGCTCACGCATGCATCTACGTTTTTCTCGTATTATGGTTTAAATGCGGGTCTCGACCCTACGTTTGTAGCCTCTACGCAATGCGACCCCGGCGTCTGCGACCCCAGCGTCTTCATTCTCTCTCCTTCTGGTTCCTTTCTCTCTCCTCCTCTATATAATATAATATTTAATATATTGAACGCGCTTACGCGTTGGTTACCTGGATTCCAGAGATCGAGAATTTCACGATATTTTTTTGAAGATTTAGGAGAGTGTCCTCGCCTCATTTTGGTTTCCCCGCTTTATCAGGTCGACTTGTATTACATGCTTTATTTGTACTTGTATTCGTATTTCTGTATTGGGCTGTGATTTTGTATTTCTATTTGTATATGGCCAAGTACTCAATATTGTACATGTATCTACTTGTGGCAAATTTTTGTAATAGTGTAAACAATATTCCTTATGTATGCTGTTTGAAACTAACACCTTCTGCAGGTACCCTTGCCTTCGGCCGGATTCAACCTCTCTGAGATTTTAAAAGTCCTCTGAATTTTTTATATGCTACGCATGATAGGCGGACCTAACGTCAACACTTTATCGCTAACTCCGTTCTAGCATACTTACTCCGTGAGCGGTAGTATGGTGTTCATACGCTTGCTGCGACACGTGTGTCTAGCGACGTTGCAAGTGGTAACCATGCCGAGCGGATAGCATTTAGTGTTGTACATTAGCTCCGCTCCAGCTTGCCTAACTTCGCTTGGATGTTCGCTTGCTTACTAAATTACCTGCCTGCCAGTTTATCTATTCTTCTATCAATGATTGTGAAGAGTTTGAAATCTCGCATATATTGTTTTCCTGTACCGCTTGACATGCTTTCACTTGACGTACTATCATTCACCATGCTCTCTTGCCACCTGACATGTTACTACTTGCCACCTGCCCCTTATTATGATATCACTTACCACCTGTTATCTGTCATGTTAACACCTGACCTGTGATTATTACATTTACGGGAATTTTGTACATGTTATCCTATTTTATATATAGTGAGCTGAATTTATAGTACTTATGCACTCCTGTGACTTCCTGAACTTGTCCTGCTCTTGTTATTCCCGTAAATATGATAATTACTTAATAATAAACTATAAAAAGAACAACTTACATCGGGTAAAGGGGAAACTGATAGGCTTCAAGTCACGAATATGTTTACAATGGTATTAGGAATGTTGTGCAACTCAATCTTCCGGTTCGACCTGAGGGTCCCGGGTGACCGAGGGGACACTGGCTCCCTCCTTCTTGGTACCATCTTAAAAGGTCATCCTATAAGACCCTCCTATATGCCTTGCGGTGGGTTCCGTACACCAGCAACAAAAACATCATGGGTCGTGGTCCCCGATATGCACGGGACCCACAGTAAACATAACACATTGGTTTCATCATCAGTCTCCAATAACAATCTCGGCTTACTCATGTATGGATGTATGTGAACCGGTAACACATACTTAAATATATGGGCAGGACGAATAACAATAAAAAGATGCTAATTAACAATTCGTTGTGTCTTGCAATTTGGGTTGTATATATTCATATTATAACAACATGAGACATACGGTATATAGATGAGTGTTTCCTTATTTGGATTATTCCTTCGACGTACTTATCTCATAAAGCCGTATTTTGGGTTGTACTGCTGGTTTTGCCGTATTTGCTTTCATCGAGTTTTATTCAGATTTTCAGTTTTACTATTACTGCTATTATAATTTATATTCCTGACTTGACCACTTGTGTACTACTCAAATCTCCTACTATTCCATATTATACACTGTCTGTCTTATGCATGATATTACACTTGTATTATTGTGCTCAATCTCCTGACTTGTTTATTCTTGATTTATATGGGTACTTAGTCACCGTATAATCTTCTGATGATTCATACTGTTCGCTTTAGTTGTTATTGTGGACAGCTCAGGTTGTACGTATTCAGTTGATGGAGACATGAGGTATATGGTATATAGATGAGGGTTTCTTGTTTGGATTATCCCCTCGAGGTATCAATTTCATGAATCTATCAACTGAGCTCGTACAACTGTTTTTTCACATCTACTTATCCTATTGATGTCTCATTTCTGTTCATGTGTGCTTGTGCTCATGACACGGTTTTCAATGTATGCTTTTTTATTCAGATTTATAGATACATGTGCTTCTCTTTGCACGCCACTTGACATTCACAATACCATTCATTGGGAGTTCTGACTCCCCTAGATCCTCATGTCCAGTTTTTAGAGCTTGTGGATTTTCCCTATTGCTTATCAAAGTGGCACAGCGGAAGCGTAAATCATCGACAGACTGTCTGAAACCCCATTCTTCCAGGTTCCCCTGCTCGGCTCTAGAGTATTCATGTTATGACTCTAAGCCTTCAGTTCACTTTTGTATATCTCCTTATATTCTCGCCATTTGCGACTATCAGGTGATGTAATATTCTTATAATATTGTGTCACACCTGTGATAAATTTGTAATTGTAAATATTGGAATGTATAAAGCACCACGTACTTCTGTACTTTAATTCTTATATGTACTGATGCTTAGCGTATGTACGCGAGAGTATTTCTGACCTACGTATATACGTCACAGTAACATCTCTGTACTTGCGGGACGTTACAATTTACGTCGTCAGAGAATATTCTTTTTAATCACGACAATACCATGTTTTCAAAAGCTGCCATTAATTGTTAACTTTAACCCATAATTAACGTTAATTGCCAAAAAGTCAATAGCCTATAGGTATAATATTTATAAACTGATAGAAATAATTTTAGTGAGGATAAGACATAATAGTTGTCACAGTTCACGCACATTTCATTCGTCAGTGTTAAATATTACATAAATAGTACATAATAATTATATCTACTTATTTAACTTTCTTCGTAAGGAAAAAACAATAAATTTTTTATTTTGTTTATCTTGAAAACTCTAAAGGCATGGTATATCTTGAAAATTTTAAGTGCAATGAAATTTCTTAAGCTGAAATGTAGTAATTTGGATCACACTCTAGTATAAGTTTACATTTTATACTATAACATTTAGGGGGATTTCGTTCTGGCCACCTAAGTCAAATTGTAATTAGGAAAAACTCACTCGCATAATTTTATTCGATTTAGTCACCTCCTTTTTTAAAGTAAAGATGTGCGCTTACGTGTCAAGCACTGACGTACTCATCAACGGTGAAGACAAAAATGCCCCTAAGTAATCGCTTCAAAAAAAAACAGATGACTTCGAAAATGCTCTATTTCTGAGGACCGCGTGAGGACTGTGACTATGATCGCAATCCTCACAAAATGATCACAGTATAGAGGAATGGTCAACATAAAAAAAATTAGGAAAATTTTGAACTTAAGATTTGGAATCCTAAATTCCTAACTCTAATTGGATCCCATCCTAATCTTATATTATTATTATTATTCTTAGAAAAAACCCTTAATCTTGCATAAAAAAGACAGAAAATTTCAGATTAAGAATCCTATTTCTAATTGGATTCTCGCTTCTAATTCTACAAAGACTCAACTAATTGCACTCTCCCTTAAATTCCCCTCCTTCTGTTGGGAGAGAGTGTAAAATTTTATTGCTAGAGTTTTTTAACATATTGGAGATAACCAACAGAGAGGAACATGAGTACAAGAAGGATTTTGCAAAAAGATTGACAAATATGTACAGTTGTGCACAACAGTTGACTAGAAGAAGTGTTAGTCGACTGACGACTGACTAGTCGACTAGTAGCTTAGATGGGTCAACTACTGAGATCACCCAACTTTCTATTGCGGTGACTACTCGACTATTATGTTTTACCTAGTTGACTACTGAGTGATTAGTCGACTACTATGTTTGGCCTAGTCGAGTACTGTACTTAGCCAACTTTCTGTTGGAGAGGATTAGTCGACTACTGAGATTGGACTAGCTGACTAATGCGAGCAATCTGACACTTATGAGTTTGATTCTGGATTCGTTTTTTATCCGAATTCAGATCTGTTGGTTTTTTTTACTTCTTGGACTCTTTAGCTATATAAAGAGGGGTATTGTCCCCAATATTCATATCCTGTAACTTTTGATTAATAAGATCTCTCTCCCCTTCTGCCCCAAGCATGTAGGCAATTACCAAATCTCGTTAAATCTTTGTGTTTTCTTACTTTCTTCCTCTTTGTTTGTTCTTGCTATATTTCTGGGGGTTTTCAACAAGTAGTATCAGAGCTTTATAGGTTTCGACAGGGAGTTTTTCGTTCGGGTGGAGCAAATTGCTTTGAAGAGTATCTACAGTTTTGTTTGGAGGTAAAGATCTGATCTTTCCTATTTGGATTTGTTTTCACTAATTATTTTCTGCATTGCTTTGAAGACTCTACTGAGCAGATGGGCGGAGAGAGTCAATCCGCGATGAAAATCATAAATAGTCATCCGTCACAGATTAACATGGTGAAGTTTGACGATACGGATAATTTTGATATGTGGAGATGTGAGGTGATTGATGCTCAAATGACATCAAATCTCGAAGATGCTCTACGTTTGGAAGAAAAATCAGATGAAACTTTCAAAAGGAGTAGGATAAGATGAACGTGACGGTGTGTGGCATCATAAGATTTATTTAATACAAGATATCAAGTACCCTATGATGATTGAGACTTCAACGAAGAAGATATGGAAGATCCTTGAGAGAAGTACCTGACCAAGAGCATTGAGAATCGCTTGCACCTGAAGAGAAGGCTTTATCGCTTCCTTAAAGAAAGAATCTCGATCGGTGGACACATGAATACTTCACAAAGCTTCTTGCGGACTTAACCAAAATGGATGTGGTGATTGAGGAGGACAAGGCGTTGATTCTTTTGAGTTTTGTACTAGATGAGGACTTTGAGACCTTCGTTCTCACCTAATCAACAGTAAACAATCCCTTAGCTATAATGAAGTTTCTTCTGCTCTTGTTAATCATGAATTGAGAATGAAGGACAAAGAGTCCTCCAATAGTACGTCGACATAAACGTTGACAGTAAGAGGCAGAAGTTTCAGTCAGAAAGGTAAAGATAATCGTGATAGATCGAAGTCCAAAACCAGTTTCAAAGATCTGAAGAAGAACCAATGTGCCTTCTGCAAAGAGTTAGGGCATTGAAAGGTAGATTGTCCAAGGATCAAGAAGGAGTTAAAGCCTGAGACAAATCTCAAACAGGTGGTCAGTACACAAGCTGGTGCTTTACTGACAGGTGGATCAAACTTAAACTCATCGGTATTTTTGTTCTCTGTCACTACTCCTACTGTTGGCTACTCAGGTGATTCTGAGTGAATTCTAGATACATGTGATACCTATCATGTGTGCCCCAATAGGGATTGATTTCTAACTTTGAGAAGCTAGATAGTTGTTCCGTCATCATGGGTGATAATCGTCCATGTAACATAAAAGAGATAGGTTCAGTCCTTATCAAGATGTTTGATGGATAGTGTGGGAACTAAAGGAAGTGAGGTATGTACCTCAATTGAAAAAAAGCTTATATCGATTGGTGCCTTGAAAGCATTGAGTCTAAAAAAAAATCTGCTAGAGATGGTGTTCTCAAGATACTTAGAGGCTCGATGGTTGTGATGAAAAGTATCAGGCGCAATAACTTATATTACTTGAAGGGTAATATAGTTACAGGGAAAGTGACCACTTTATCAGTTCAAATGATGATTGTACCCAACTATGGCATACGAGGTTCGGGCATATCGATGACTTTGCAAGCTCTACCAAAGCAAGGTGTGTTGCAAGCTGTCAAGACCTACAAATTAGAATTTTGTGAGGATCGCATCATTGAAAAGAAGACCAAGGTGAAATTCGGTTCCACGATTCATTGCGCCGAGGGATTCTTGACTATATTCACACAGATGTTTGGGGATCTATCAAGATGATATCTATTGGAGGTAACCATTACTTTGTGTTTTTTATAGATAATTACTCTAGGTGATGTTGGGTATATACCATGAAGCACAAAGGAAAGTCCTGAAGTTGTTTGTAGAGTAAAAAAGAAATATGGAAAAGAATACGAGAAGGAAGATCAATATACTTCGTTCAGATAATAGTGGAGAGTACATCAACAATTTTTTCTTACAGCTATGCCGCGATGAAGGCATAGAGAGACACTTCACTGTTAGAGAAACACTGCAACAAAACAGGATGGCCGAAAGGATGAACATGACCTTGCTAGAAAAGGTTTGTTGCGTTATCCAATGCCGGATTATCGAAATTCTTTTGGGTTGAGGCATTGGCATTTGCCTGCCATCTCGTTAACAGGTTGCCTTAGTTTGCGATAGGAGGCAAAACTCCTTGGAAAGTTTGGTCAAGAAAAATTGCTCAAGATTATGACTCACTTCGGGTATTTGGTTGTTCGGCCTATTATTATGTCAAGGAAGACAAGCTGGGTCTGAGAACGAGGAAAGGTGCCTTTGTAATACATGACACTTGATGTCTTGTGTCAAATAAGACCTTATCAAATCACACACTGTTCGATTCATCTTGTCCCAATCCTCTTCAGAAGAGGTTACTCGCTTTATCCAACTGTAGAGTGTCTTCAAGATTTGATATCGTCAATGCATCCATCACCTTACATCTCCACATCCCCACGTTGTTCTTATCGTGAAACTTCACCACATCAATCTTCATTGGATGTAGATTCATAGATTTCACCATAGATGTACTATCTCCAGCCATCTTCTAAATAGACTCCTCAAAAACAATGCGGAAAGTAAACAGAGTTAAACCAAAAAAAATTAGATAAAGATAAAATCTTTACCTCAAAGTGAAAACCCTAAAAGAGTTTTCGAAATGATCTACTCCACCAAATTTGATTCCTTGAGCAATTCAAATGTTTTTCTGAGATCGAGACACGATCCCACAAACAGTCCCAAAGCTGCTCCAAATTTACACATGATCTCTACCAAACAGCAACCAATGCTCTTGGAATCGACACACATCTCACGACGAACATGACCCCCCCCCCCCCCCCCCCCCCCCCCACCCAAAAAAAAAAAAAAAAAAACCCATCCTCCCCAACCAACAAAAAACCCCCCCACTCTCTCTCTCTCTCTCTCTCTCTCTCTCTCTCTCTCTCTCTCTCTCTCAAGCCTCTCATAATTAGTGTCAACTTTCTTGCCAAGTAAAATTATAAGGAAGAAAAGAAGCTTGTTATGATCCTAAATGGCAGTTGATGTTGTTAAAATTCTCGTAAACTCAAGAAAATATCTAGGGAAGAAAGGAAAATGAAAATCTTCCATCCAAAAAAGCATTCAATTTTTAGAAACACATAAAACCGAGAGTTCAAAGCTTAAAAGTCAGATGCAAATCCAGAAAAAGAAAACCATAACAAAACAAAACAAAATAATAAAAAAGAAGGGGAGAGGGGAAAAAAAAAACGGACGAAAGAAACCAACACAGCATAAGCACCACGGGAAGCTCGTGCTGGATCCAATCCACACGCCACAGGCTTTTCCTAACCGAGCAGGACGAGCCCGAACGTGGACGTGATGAGGGCACAAAGCGTGATAACAACAATCGTAGTGATCATTACAGCAGATTTCAAATGATTCCGAGAAAAAGCATCAAACGAAGAAAGAATCCTCGAGGGCTTGGACCAGCCGCAATCGAAAATTTTAATTGTCAGTCCACGATTGGAGAACAACACGAAATCAAAGCAAAAATCCTTTGGGGGCACAATCAATCAATTGTGCAAGACATCGGGAATCTAAAGGTCCAGCTATCATGCTTAAACAATCATCAATTGAGAAAAGCAGAACTTCACCTAGACAAGAATTCAAGTCGACAAATGTAACGATTTTACAATATTCACATCATGAACGATCTCAACATGTTGGAGAGGGTAAATGAACTGGAAAGTTGAAACACCAGCAAACATGAGAAACAATGCCATGCCATCAGATTCGACACCATGCAGAGATGTCGGTGTCAATAACAAATTATGGAAGTCTGTCATGTTGCCCAACCTGGGATTTTTTCCCCTCAACCAGAGCAATGAAGTAAACTCCATTCTAACATTAAGTGATGAGGCTTCTTAAAAAGTACATGTCCACCAAATACACAAAAATGTGTCTCTCCACGTGTGATCACACAAACACAAAAAGGAGGAGCTAGATGTACAATTCTGGAAATCATGGAAAAAAAAAATAAATCAGATGTGAAGATAGAATAACCCAGCATGACTACAAGACACAAAGTTGTACTTCATTTTTCACTTTTCTGGCAAACTCCCACACCCCCCCCCCCCCCCCCCCCCCCCCCCCCCCCCCAACCTTTCGTCTCTTTTTTCCCCCTTCTTTCCACTCCTGCCCCCATCATATATAATTCCATTCTCTCATTTCTCTTCATTTCCATCTTTTTTTTCCCCCCATTTTTCATCACAAGATTGTTGCATATCCTCCTCCTCTCTGATATGCATTTTTTTCATTCCCACTTCACAACTCTTCTTTTTTTAAAAAAAAATTTCTCCCCATCTCTTGGAATGAAGAATTTCAAAGGCAGCACATTTATCTGTTCAGTGTTTGTACAAAATGACACAAATGAATTAAGATCTCGACCAAAGAAGGGTAAGTAAGCTCCTTCCTGGACTCCATTGGATCTATGTTTGTGCGAGAAATATAAGCATACTGGAAATGGAAAGTCAAAAACTTGAAGAGCAAGCATTTCTTTTTTAAAGAAAAAGGTAAATAAAAACTTACCAATTTTAAATAGTTTGTCAGCTCCATATAGCCCCACCTGAGACCATAGATGGTAGAAAGAGGTCAGCAGCAGAATACCCAAGTCAACCTGCATATCAGCGAAGCATACTCTTGACAGTTAACAGGTTATACAGACAACCAATTCATCATTGCTGGTATCATATATCAAAATAATATCAAATATAAGAAGGCAAAACAAAATGAGGAATAACTTGAAATCTTTGAAAGAAAAATACATGTATAAAAGAAAATACAGACCCAAGTTGGGTGACGAGCAGTTATAATTAACTTTTCATTTGCTTCCTCAGAAAAAAGAAGGGGGAAAACAATATTTTGTGTTAAAAGATTGCACTGAAAACATACAAAAAATTGCAATTTGTGCTCCCTGTGATAATTGCAACAACGAGGATAAGAAACTTCTCTAGTACATCGCAGCATCAACAAACAAGGATCTGATCTACAAGTGCTTTGGTGGAGATGATTTTGCTGCATGAAAAGAAAATTACTGGATAATGATTTGTTTAGGTTAAAGAAGAGGAAACAATAATTCAAGATTAATGGATGAAAGAAGAAATTTAGAGGCAGTAATCCTCAAAAATGATGTGAAATATGTATCAGTTTTATATCCAGATATTTCTGCAGTGACTTGTAAGTTATAAGCATTTAAGCAGTACTTTACCCAGTAGGAACTCAAGGTCCAAGGACAACATGAAAGATCCCTTTGACAATCATTCTACAATTTCTATTGCAAAGGCTGTGGGCAGGCTTGAACATAGGGCTTCCCCCAACCCATCTTCAAACTTTTACCAGGCGTGCTTTTTTTTTTTTTTTTTTTTTTTTGGGGGGGGGGGGGGGGGGGGGGGGGGGGGGGGGGGGGTCCTAGAATAGGGATGAACAAGCCACAACCAAAAGCTATAATTTTAACTGAATATACCAGTCCCAGAAATTAATCATAAACCAAATAGTTTTACATAGAAAGACATGAAATTCCTTCTGAATCCAGAGTGCCAATATGACTAACCGAAATTTATACACCTAGTTCACAAGTTTTTAGATTAAATTTTATGAGAAAATAGGGCATTTTTTTATCTTTTTGTAGAAAACAGCCATAACTATAGCATGAGCAGGATTCTAACCCAGTACTGCACGACTTCAGGAGGCTCTACCACTGGGGTACTGATGAGGACATCATGTATTGCATTCTTTTCATTTAGTCATTTTTGAGTAGTAGTTCATTTTGCCTAGTTGTATTTCTTTTATGTGAGTGTTTAGTATCACATTGGTTATTTCTTAGAATTGTTCTTTTATAAAGCCTATAAATAGGCCCCAGATTCTTTTTATCAGTACACAATGAATGAATTAAAATCTTCTAGTTAAATTTCTTGAGCTATAAGAGTTTTTGAGATTGGGATGTGAAACCCGTGATGTAAAGAGTGTGAAGCCTGTGGTGCAAGGTGTGCGAAGCCCAAATTTATCCCCTTTTTATCTCCTTTTCTGAAATCTTAATTTCCTATTTTATTTCTTCTTTTAAAACCCTAATTCCCAAATTTTCGTTGAAGGAGATTGTGATTTATCCCGTATTACATCAATTTGGTATCAAAGCTTTGGCTCCAATCCTCTTCAAAAAATTTATCCTTCTCCTCTTTAAACCCTAGCATCTCTCTCAAACCCTAGATCTATTTTTTAAAAAAAATTATGTAGCAAAATTCCCCAAAATCCACTTCGAAAATTACCCAAAAAATACAAATCATTTACTGTTCATCTTCCTTCAAAAAAGAAAAATCCAACCCCATTGTTAATCTTCTCCACTGCAACACCCGAAGTCCAACCCCAGTTCCATCGCCACCAATTCCCCTTCCTGAGCCGCCATCCTCTCTCTTTGCTTTGTCGCCGCCGTCTTCCTCCGCCACCAACACTGATCACCATTATCATCAGCCTCCATCATCATCATCCTTCAACAAAGATCCAAAACTATCACCACCTTCCATAGCATCCAGCCCACCACCTCGACGCCCTCGCCGACGAACCCAAGTTCCCGCTGACCTCTTCGCCACCATATGAAACCCTCGCCGTCGTCCACCGCCTCTGCCGCCTCCTCCAATCTCCTCCTTCGTCGGTCAGGTCGCCTCGTCACCATCGTCGTCGCCACCACGCCGCCGCAGATCTCCCCCTTCCCACGAGAGCGCCGCCCTCGTCCAGGGCTGCAGCAACCCGAGTTGAGATCGGGTTTGATTTTATTGGGTTGAAGTGAATTTGACTTTTATTTTACAAACCCGCTAGAACCTAACCCATTTGTTGAGGACCCGACCCGCTACGAGCCGCACCGATCGAGCCGACCAGAAGCCGGCTTATGTGCTAACGTCAGCAGCTTCAGTGCTGATGTCATTGGCTCGACGAGCCGACCCCAAGCCGTCAACCATCGGCTCAACTGAGTCGAGCTGAGTCGATCGGAGTTGACCCCAAACTGGGTCAACCGAACCGTGCCGCCAGCACTGGCACCAGCCACGACCCGACCCAAGCCGCATTGTTCACGATCGGCTTAGCCCGACCCAAACTGTGCATAGCGAGTTCTGCAGCCATTTCGGGCTCGTTTCTCGCCCGTTCGGAGTCTGATTCAAGTTCCGTCTGAAGCGTTGGTTCATGACTGAGTCCTGAAACTACTGGACAGAATTCATAACAGTTTGGTAGTAGATCTGACCTCCACAAGTCCTTATTTGGTGCCGGTACAGTTCCTGCAGCAGTTCGACAGCGTTTCAAGACTCGTTTCCAGCCCAATTCGAGCCATATTCGAGTCATTGAGAACTTTGGGGTAACTTCTGAGCTTGTGAATTGAATTTTCTTAATAAGTTTTTATTTTTGTGGTCAGTACATATATATTAATGGTGATGACAAGGAAGTTAAACGGGATATATATATGCGGCTATCCCATATTTTCGGGGTTCTAATGATCCTTATGGATATGAAAAGTGAAAAAATCATCTTGAAGATTTCTTCAGCTACACCTGAGCAGAAGTGCCACTATGTTCAAATGAAGCTAGCTAAAGAAGTTTATTGGTGGTGGAAGGACGACCAAGGCGACTATCGACAATGGTTTGTCCTACAAGATCTTCGTGCTTCGTATGTTCCACACCTCAAGAGGCCACAATTCAGCGATCTAGTCGCTGAATGTAAGGAGCTCCTAACTAGCGTGGGATGATTCTTGAAAACATGGCTGCAAAGGGCACAGATCCAGAGCCAGCAACCCTTATCGAGCCTAAAATTGTTGTTGAGTTGGCACCACTACAAGAAGAGGTTTCCTCCCGACCCACAAAAGTTGAAAAACTCCTTGTTGAGACCCTTGTAGATCTTCTAGTAGGGCCTACCTTAGAGCTAGTACCACCTTTGGCAGCTATGAGGGTCGTTTTTCTTAAAATCGACTGATGTGTACGACCCATTGAAGATCTTTCTACAAGAGGTAGGTTCACAGGAGATTGACGCCTTGTTATGTATGTCAGTTTTCAGTGGAACTGAGTTGCCTTGCAATGTTGCCCGTATCTTATTCGAGCTACCATCGACTGCGACCGGTCTGTCACGGAAACCAATTCCACCACCACCAGCTTGGTCTCGATGTGATGCACTAGTGCTACTGCCACAGCCACCTCCATGGCCCGATTGAAATGCTTCATAAGGGGTGCCCTCATCGACAGAATCGAGTTCCTCCCACCCCGGAGAAATGACGATGACATCGCGTGTTGCCTTCTTTTCATTTAGTCATTTTTGAGTTGTAATTCATTTTGCCTAGTTGTATTTCTTTTATGTAGACGTTTAGCACCACATCGGTTATTTCTTAAAACTGTTCTTTTGTAAAGCTATAAATAGGCCCCAGATTCCTTTTATCAGTAGACAATGAATGAATTAAAATCTTGCAGTTAAATTTCTTGAACTATGAGAGTTCTTGAGATTGGGGTGTGAAGCCTGTGGCGTAAGAAGCCTGTGGTGCAAGGGGTGCGAAGTCCAAATTTATCCCAATTTTCTTATCTCCTTTTCTGAAGCCCTAATTCTCTATTTTATTTCTTCTTTCAAAACCCTAATTCCCAAATTTTCGTTGAAGGTGATTGTGATCCGTCCCGTATTACATCAGGTACAGTAGCACTCACTGTATCAGAGCACTTCGGTCTTGTTGCTTCTGTGATGTTTCTGGATAAATTCCTTCCCACTGTATCATAATACAGATGTGGTTGGCACTTTACCAGTGTTCACTCCAGGAAAACAATCTTTCCGCCAGCCAAAAAAAAAAAGAAAAAGATAAACTGCCAATCAACAAATTCAGGCATCTCTGATCACATACATGTATACCAGAATTCATCAGTGCCTAACATAGTCCCTTTGGGGAATGATTAAGAGATGAAAGGATACAAACACGAGTTAACAATGGAAGAAGAGTTCCATACTACGTTTCCACACGGTTTATATCCATGTGTGTCTGTGTTTCAGTGTTTGTTTTGTGGGAGTGCACACACGAGCTTGAAACGTAGAAACACACGCAATAAAGGAAAGAATGAGCTTTGTTTGAGTTTTCCCTCACCACCCCTAGAAGAAAAATGATCTCTGATTTTATTTGAACTTAAATCCTATAAACAAGAAAATGCATACATGAACGTTAATTTGAAACCGTCTAGATTCTTTATGAAGGACATAGAACAGCCTAAAAACAAATAAAAATCTTATTATTTGACTATTTTTTATCCACGCATCAACCCTCATAAAAAGAATAGTTTAAAAGTTAGCATGTGGAACAAAAACACACTGTGGAGCATAAGTTGAGAATTCAAACAGTTGATCCAAATGTTTGAAATCTCAACCTCAGCATATTTATCGAATACCCTTTTTATCCATGACATGTATCCAAAACTTCTAAAATAAATAGTTTAAAGTAGTGCCTAGAACGAAATTACAGGTGTGGATAAGCAGTCTCTAGTTAGTAGCCTATTAAGACAAAATCCTTAGACTAGCGGAAAATAAAAACAGTAAAATCCAATCAGAAGTCCTCAATCATCATTCATCAAAAAAAACTATAACCAAAATCGAGGGACATGGTGAAAGCAAATTCATCAGTTATAAATCTTTTTGTAACTCTTGCTACCTGCCATTATAGTACTGTTTTTAATTGTTGTTGTTAAAAACTCTTCACAAGTTCCTTATGTTATTGATTAAAAAAAAGGGTATTTTGGAAAATTTTGTACTGGTCTTCTCAAGGATCAATACAAAATAGCCAATGCATATGATTTTCACCAAAATTTAAAGCCATGGGTTCAATCAGGGCGGCAACAATAACATCATTGTCTTTCACAAGATTCGCGACTTCATCAAAAAGGTCATGAATAATTCGTGAATAAAAGAAGAAAAGAAAGTAATTGTGATTAAATCGGTTTAAACAAACTTCTAGCATAATAATCACGAGTAATTCACAAATTAATCATAAAAATCGCACATTTCTCACGAATTGTTCCAACTTTCAACCAAAACTACTACAAACCTGGGCATACAGTGGCTCAAACCAAGCACAAGTGCCCCACCTTCATAAGCATTAACCATAAAGCCAATTGTACTTATGTGTTTCTTCTTATATTTTGTTAAATTCATACCGGAAAGGTACGTACGCCTGCTACCTTCCCACCCCGAACATTTCCTGAGTAGTTTCCAAATTTCCAGGTCTTTCCCAAATTCCAAACATTCAAAGTTCCCCGAATTATTTTCGAACACCAAACCTGTGACTATGGCCATCCTCATCACAAGCATTCTAAGAATTCACCAACAAAAATCAAATCAGCCATGGACCATGACTCCATCCAAGAAGAATCCAAAAGATTGACAAAATTTTAAGACAAATGTCAACTTGGCACTAAGGCCCCATGTTTAGGCAAATCTCCATTGTCATTTAAAATTTGTCTTGCCCCCGTCAAACTCCCTACCTAACAATGTCTTCTAGCCAGATTGGTCAGTGGAATATATCACTGAGGAGCCTAAAGAAGGGGCCAGACCTCGCTTGTGTCTCGAAATAGTAAGATGATGATAACAATATTGATAATTCACTTTCTGATGTGGACATCAGAGCACGGACATGATACGGACGTGTCTTTCAGCGCAGGCGGCGCACCAACTTGTTGGGTCCAGATATGTGGTTCTGAAGCCAAGACATCTAGGATTTATAGTTGTATTTCAGTGTGTATTAGAGATGTATTTTAGTGTGTATTTGTGTGAAGAAGTTGTAATCAGTTCTGAATTTTTTGTGGTAGTAGTTAGTTCAGTTTTGAATTGAACTGGTGGTGGGATAGTTAAAACTGATTTGCAGCATGATAAAGGCTTGTACGTTGTATGCTGAAGGGAATTAATGAATGATTTGAAATTACTGGCTTTCTCTCTGTCTGAGTCTTCCCCTCTCCCCTTTCTCTTTTCTTTCTGGAATGATTTGAAGGTGTGAATCAAAGAAGCTACCCTGTGGAGAGCTAGTTACTCCCTCCCCTCTTCAAGGCCGAATTCTCTGATCCTCCCATAGCAGCGCCCCATCGCCCTGCCGAAGGTTAGCGATGACTGACAGCATACCAACATTTTTCACACATTCACTAAGATTAGAGAGCGAAATTGTAGAGTGATAGTCGATAGTGAAAGTTGTATCAATGTTGTCTCCTCGATGATTATAAGAGAGATTGGTCTGAAAATTGAAACCCATCCACATCCTTATAAGGTGTCTTGGATCAATGAGGTCACATTAAATGTTACCTAAAGGTGCCTTGTCCCTATAAAGTTCACTGTTTACAAAGACAATATGATGTGATGTGGTAATCATGGATGTGGGTTAGATTATCCTTGCAAGACCCTTGATATTTGATATGATGTCCGCATTTACGGACATTCGAACATGTGTCTATTTGAACATGAACGCAAGGGTCAAGTTACTTACCTCGCAGCCAAAGAATAATGTTGTTGAGAAGAAACCTGTTGCAGTTAAGCAAACAAAAAACAACTTAATCAGTGCAAAGGAAATCGATCATGAAATGACAAAAGGGAACTCATCATCTTTCTTACTGCTCGAGTAGTTCCTAAAGGGTCGGTCACCTTAATTCCTTCTGAGGTCACCTCCGTGATCGATGAATTCGCTGATGTCTTCCCTGAAGATCGCCCGGACCAATTACCACCAATGCGTGATATCCAACACGATATTGATTTAATCCCGAGAGCAAGTCTTCCAAATTGCCGCATTACAGGATGACTCCTACTGAACATGTGGAGCTGAAGAGGCAAGTTGATGAATTATTGAATAAGGGCTTTATAAAGGAAAGTATGAGCCCTTGCGCAGTACCCGCTATGTTGATGCCAAAGAAAGATGAAACCTGGCATATGTGCGTAGATAGTCGTGCGATCAACAAGATAACAATAAAGTATTGTTTCCTATTCCTCGGCTGGATGACATGTTGGATATGATGGCATGAGCCAAAATAATTCTCCAAGATTGATCTGAAGAGTTATTATCACCAAATTTGAATCCGCCTTGGTGATGAATGGAAGACTACCTTCAAAACGAAGGATGATTTTTATGAGTAGATGGTCATGCCATTTGGATTAACAAACGCTCCTAGTATGTTTATGAGAGTAATGAATCAAGTATTGCGATCCTTCATGAGAAAATTTTTGCTCGTATACTATGATAACATTCATTTACAGTAAAAATCAGGAGTAACACTTGGATCATCTACGTCAATGTGTGGAGTGTTGCGAAAGGAACACTAGTATGCAAACCCGAAGAAATGTGCCTTTCTTACTAACAAAGTTATTTTCTTGAGGTTTGTAGTTTCCTCGAAAGGAGTATTCACTGATCCCGAGAAAATTAGAGTCATAGAGGAATGGCCAGAACCTCAAAGCATAAGAGATGTCAGGAGTTTTCACGGACTTGCCATATTTTATCGACAATTTATCAAGGGATTCAGCACGATCATGACCCTGATAACTGATTGCTTAAAGAGTGTGATGAATTCAGTTGGTCGAAGAGTACCACTAAAGCCTTTCAAGAGATAAACAGAAGATGGTAGAAGTACATGTCTTGCACCTACCGGATTTCTCAAAAGTCATTGAAGTGGCGTGCGATGCATCAGGAATCGGCATAGGTAAAGTCTTAAGCCAAGAGTGACACCCAGTAGCTTACTTCAGTAAGAAACTGAATGATGCCAAGCTAAGATACTCTACTTATGATCAGGAATTTTATGTGGTGATTCAAGCACTGCGTCATTGGCGTCATTATCTTCTCCCACAAGAGTTCGTTATATTTTCAGGCCATGAAGCCCTTAAGTACATCAATTTCTAGAGGAAGCTTAACAGTAGATATGATCGTTAGGTAGAGTTTCTCCAAAGCTACACTTATACCATGTGCCACAAGGTCGGAGTTGATAACAAGGTTGTTGATGTGCTCGGTCGTCGCTTGACAATTTTAACAGTATTGAGCAATCAGGTAGTTAGATTTGAGAAGTTGAAAGTTGAAATATGAGTCATGCCTGACTTCCAAGAAATTTTCACTATGTTGAAAAGTGAAGCAACACGCAGAATAGATGATTTTCTTCTACAAGATGGTTATTTGTTTTGATTTCCCAAGTTGTGTAACCCTCGTACTTTTATGAGAGTATCTGATCTAGGAATTGCATGCGGGTGATCTCACCGGTCATTTTGGACACAATAAAACTATTGAGGCTGTTGAACAATATTTTTTACTGGCCAAGTCTGAAAAAGACGTTGCTAAGCTTGTTGGCAGGTGTCACACATGCCAGTTAACTAAATAGCGAAAGCAGAACACTGGTCTATATACGCCTCTGCGTGTTCCAAATCGTCCTTGGGAGGACATTAGCATGGACTTTGTGCTTGGACTCCCAAAAATTTTAAAAAAGCATGATTCCATACTTGTGGTTTTAACCGCTTCTCCAAGATGGCTCATTTCATTTCTTATTCAAAAACTTTTGATGTCTCTCCTGTGGCTAAGCTTGTTTTTAGTGACATTGTGAGATTGCATTAGCTTCTAAAGACCATCGTGTCTGATCGGGATGTCAAATTTACAAGTTTTTCTGAAAAACTTTATGACATCAAGTTGGAACCAAACTGCAATACTCGTCTGCCTTCCACCCCCAAACTGATGGCCAAACCGAAGTGGTGGACCGAAGCCTAGGTAATCTGTTGGAATCTTGGTTGGTGAACATCTTATAGATTGATATTTGAAATTGTCTACTGTCGAGTTTGCATACCAGTAGGACAACATGCATGAGTCCAGCAGAAGTAGTGTATGGGTTTAAACCTAGACAGCCAATAGATCTCGTTCCTATAGGTCAGTATGCTAGGACATCTGAGTCTGCATCTATATTTGCATCACATCTTCACGTCCTACACAAGGAAATCAACAACAAAATCAATCAGAGCAATGCAACCAATAAAGTTAGAGCTATCTACATCGCAAAGTTCAAAGGTTTGAAGTTGGAGACTATATGATGGTTCGAATTCGTTCGGTACCGTTTCCTCCAGGAACTGTGAAAAAAGTTGCATGCACGTGAAGCAGGACCTTTCAAATTAATAAAAAGAATAAACGATAATGCATATGTTCTAAACCTCCCTGAAGATTTTGGTATTAGTTCCATATTTAATGTTGAAGATCTGGTAGCATACAAAGGTCCGAATTTTAATCTGAGTAACCCTTTGCTTGATGTACATACTCAAGACCTTACTTCTGAGGGACCCCCCTTATCTCCACTTTCAAATCTCCCACCCAATGCAGCAGAACAGATTGATAAAATAATAGAGGATGAGATTATACTTACTGCTAATGGCGGAACAAGGCGGTATCTAGTCTATTAGAAAAGGAAGCCTGAATCCAACGACATTTAGTTGGATCGAGAGGATGTGCAGCGTCTGGATCCTGATGCTCTGGAACAGAACAAGAGCAGCAGAGATATCCACTCGACGGGGTCAAGTTTTCCTCACCCAAGTGGAATTGATGAGGACATCAGGGCACAGACACGATACGGACATGTCTTTCAGCGCAGGCGGCACACCAACTTGTTGGGTTCGGATATATGATTCTGAAGCCAAGACATCTAGTATTATAGTTGTATTTTAGTGTGTATTTCAGTGTGTATTAGAGAGGTATTTTAGTTATATTTCAGTGTGTATTTGTAACAGTTCTGAATTTTTAGTGGGAGAAGTTAGTTCAGTTTTGAACTGATAATGGGGATAGTTAAAACTGATTTGCAACCTAATAAAGGCTTGTATGTAGTATGCTGAAGGGAATTAATGAATAATTGAAATCACTGGCTTTCTCTCTGACTGCGGCTCCCCCCCCCCCCCCCTCTCTTTCTGGAATGATTTGAAGGTGTGAATCAAAGAAGCTTCTTTGTGTAGAGCTAGTTACTCCTCCCCTCTCCTCTTCAAGACCGAATACTCTGATCCTCCGACAGCAGCGCCCCATCGCCCTGCCCTCATTGCCCTCTGCCGAACTCCATATACAGCGCGACCCCACCACCGCTGTCATGCCCAGTTCCCCTCCGCTCTCTCCCACGGTGCCCTCCCCACACTGCCAAGTCCTTCTCTCTTTGACAAGTTCAGTCATTGACCACGTTTCCCCTCCAACACCTGCATCAAAATCCAACACCCCTCTACTGTGAGTTTTCTGAACACAAAACCCTCAGTGTCAACAGTACCCCTTGGCTCTCTTCTACCACAAGATCGATGCCTCATGACTGAAGTTGAGCCAATGTCTTCGTTCTTGGAGTACGATGGTGAATTGTTTGAAGTTGTATACTCTAACGATGACCCCGACTTCATATACACCCTGAGAGTTTCACTAATCTTCGTCCTGCTGCCGCATCAATTATTTCCACAAGTGATTCAGGATCAGCCCCCAGAAATCTGTTTGAAACTGAGAGTGAATCAGAGTTGTCATTGTTGGAACACGTCCAGATTTGACCTTGGTCCAATCAGTTATCTTCATGTATTCCTTCCCTCTATAAGTAGAGTTCCCTGTTATTTTATCTGTGTGTCTGTTGACCATATAAAGTAAGTTGAGTCCACTGCTTTGTTACCTTGCACCT
Source organism: Agave tequilana (assembly GCA_038442645.1). Lineage (NCBI taxonomy): Eukaryota > Viridiplantae > Streptophyta > Magnoliopsida > Asparagales > Asparagaceae > Agave > Agave tequilana. The sequence continues at coordinate 140,675 of JAVJIF010008028.1, read as the reverse complement.
GTATGTCTGAACATTGCATATTGGACTTGCCATCACAGAACATTGCTATTATTCATTCAATTTACATTTCAAAATATGCTGCATGTACACAACTTGTTTACAATAAACACTGGTGGTCACTATTTCAAACTGATAACTTGTAGTCTAGATCGATCGCCCTTTATTGGTGAGATGTACTTGATTTGCTTTGTTGTTGAGCTCCGTTCTTGTACACAAACACGGTTCACATAACTTTCACTAGGGACCTGATTCACACTTAAGTTACACTGCTCAATCCCTCTCAAGTCCCTTCACTGTATCAGAACACTAATAGCCTTAAATAAAAGTCTTCTCCAGCCAAAACCCCACTAATCAAGACACTTTGATCTCATACAGGGCAAATCCATTTAGATACACGAGTTAAATGTGCTCCCTGCACCTCCAAAGGTCTATCAACCTGTTCAACATTCTTAAGTATGTCTTCCATCTACTCAAAGAAACATTCAAAGTAGTAATTGTGCAGTCTTAAGTCTATGCGTTTAATTAAACATTAGAGGATAAAGTAGTATTTGACTTTTATCTAAAAATGGATAATTACAACTTGAGTTGGAACCTTTTCCAAGGGTAATGTGCCAGCAGATATGATTTGTGATTATTTCAATGGTGATTATTTTTCATGCTAATGATTTTAGTTGTAATTGATTTGGAAACTAGAAATCCATATGAAACCCAGGTTATAATAACAGGATACCACAAACACTACTTCCAGGATATATTTAATGCAGGAACAGCCCAGTGGGAAGATCTTAAAATCAGAAAGCATAGGGGAACACATGCTACAGATTCCATCTCATTAGTTTCTTTATTTCTCCTCTATCCGCTAAGCCTATAAACAATACAATAGTCAAGAGTTCTGATCATTTATGTTTTCACTCGTAACGGATTAAACTTGAGCATGTGTCAAGTTGGTTTAATTTATTTTCTCTCATGAAGTTATCTCTTTCTTGTCTTCTTCGACTTCCTAAAGGAACTGAATAACAGCCAGTAGGAACTAAACACCTTCTTCTTTAATTTCCAAGAAAGAAGAAACCCAATTTCGGCTACATCTTGCAATTCTAAAATTTCAGCCTACACCAAGTAGAGATCTCAACTTCGTTAATGATCAAACTTGTTAAACAAGTCTTTTTCTTAAAACAATAATGGAACAAGAACATAATTATCCTCTTTCTTTCCCCCCTATCACAGTAGACAAACGACATTCCATTCTCAACCTCAAAGACAACCTGCAGTAACATCAAATAATGTAGCCAAGACATTATCTCAATTCTCATCCAGGAAGAATATAGAAGCATAAATCGAATCCACCATGTATCTAGATACCTCAAATCTTTCGTCCAGGGTAAAGGCATGGCATGCAACCAGCTTTAAAGCACCAAATGCACCACCTACTATACCCAAGTGGCAAGTCAACCAAAAACAGTGCATGCTCATTGAAATAATGATCCACATAAACTCAAACAATCAGTGCAATATAGAGATGGAACGTAACCCTATCAGACAGGTCAGAAACATTTTCCTTTTCATCACTGTCTGGGGTTAAATACAACTAGACATAACTGCATAAATGAATTGACCAAATATTCATAACTGAAGGACATTATACTTTTTCTGCTAGCCTCTTGACATATTCAGTAGCCGGCCACACATAATTTGAGATAAAGACTCTTGCTGCTGCTCTTCAAATATCTGTTCTTCTCTTGATCTTTTGCACTCCTGTCCACAGAACATCAAGACAACAGCTTTTTGCCTTCAATTACTTTTGGATTTTTAGCTTTAACTCTATTTGCTGGTTTTTAATCCTTTAGGATTTTTTTAGATATTAGTCCCTAAAATCTAAAAAAAATTATATTTTGATATGAGTCCTAAATTTTATAAGTTACACCAAATTAGTCCTTCCAAGTTTTCCATTCCAATGACTAACCATAGTTTCATGTGGGCTTAAATAGTAATCAATTACTTAACTACCCTTAATGTTGATGGGTTTTACATAGAGCAAGATGATTGGGGTTGGGATTTGTTCTACTTTAAAGCGAGGAGAAATGGAGTTTATGGGTTTGCTAAGTTCTACACAGAGAGAGTATTGGAGTTGAGATTAGCTCTCCTCTAAAGAGAGGAAAAATAGAGTTGTGGGTTTCCTAGGTTTTACAGAGGGAAAAAAAATGAGGTTTAGGGATTTAAAAAAAGGAAGAGATAGCATTCGGGTTTTGACCGTTAGAGAAAATGGGTTCAAGTAGGTATGTAATTTAGTTTGGATAGGTCCTGGACGGGTTGGGTTGGGTTTTAATTCAAGTGAATTAAAGGTTGAATGGGCTCACTTAATTTCGTTCAATAGATGACAAGGATATAATGGCTTCATTTAATAAATGACAAGAATATAAGGATATATTGATCATAATATGTAAAATTGTTAAATTTAATTGAATATTCTCGCTATTTGGATAGAAACCAACTAGAGAAACTAATATGGTGTAACTTATAGGATTTGGGGGGACTAAACAGCAATCTGAAAGATTTGAGGAACTAAAATCAAAATATGAAAGATTTTAGGGACTAATATCTAAAATCCCCAATACTTTAATACTTATAAAAACATACTATAATATTAACTAATAAATTCCATAGAAACAACTTTGAGCCATTTATGGAGCGACTATTTCTTTCTTGTAAGTTGTAACTACAACTAGCTGTCTTTTCTAAATGCCTTTTATGAACACAAACACAAGAAAATAGGACTGCAAGCTGGGCGAAAGATGAAACCATCCAACCATGCAACTTGGGTGAAAGTCAAATTGATGATTTTCAAATTTGGGTTGGGCTGGGATTGGTATAACCCACGCCGAAGTAGGATCAGCTAGAGTTGACCATAAACAACCTAGACCTGACCAGTCCAACACAATTACATATATGATGTAATGTTTTATATATTGCATAAACATATGTAGCCAGGTTATTTTAGATCTAAAATTAGTATAGGAGTGCTCGACTCTACCAGTATATTTACATGGACAAATACATAAGCCATATTAACTCTTTCTAAATAGATGGTTGAAATTGATAGTTGAGCCTGAACCTAATCTAGTACAAACCAACCCACTGTCCACAAATTTCTGTGGCCAAGTTGGATAAGAGGTTCATGGAATCCCAATCAATGGCAGTTGTATTGCATTGGAATCAACCCAATGGCCAAAGTTGCACACCTCCATGCAAGAGCCTCACCAAGAAAATAACAAACGATGGAAGACCAAGGGACATATTCATGTGTATCCAGGGCATGCCAAGAGAAGGGCTGGAAGAGGGTTGTGCTACGTCGTGCTTAGCCATTTTCAAGCATGATCCACAGATAGTTATCTAGGCTCACATACAGCTCAGGTACTTTGTGGGCCTAGAATCATAATTAACAAACTGGTTTGGGCCAGCCAACATGTTGCGTGGCTAGCCCACATGTGGGTCGGCGGCCGCTTCATGCACTTATTAACACTTACATTGGCAGGCCTGTTCATGCACAAATAGGCTTTCCAACTTCATGCCCAAGATTTCCTACTTTGTGGCTAAATTGGGTTGTCTTGTTCGTGCTTAATGAAAAAGTCCAACTAAATTACAAGTAGCTTCAAAGTTCAAAACATTAATTAATACAACCTTATGTGTGAGGATCAAAACCTAAAAAAATTAAAGCAAATGACCACAAATAAGTTGATAAACCATAAAACCAATCAATGTGTAATACTTGTTCAGTAAGTTCATAAACCTAGTTATAAATTTTAATTTATTAATGAATAAACCATATATTTGAGATACAAACTTGTAAGCTTTTATAGTATTTTTTTACTCAAAAGCTTGTTGGGTTTGGTTTCGTGCCTCTTATTCGTGCCTTCATTCTTGCCTACATTTGTGGCCTTTCAGGGGTCCTGTTTTGGGCCATTTCATGCTTTTTTTTTTTGGGGGGGGGGGGGGGGGGGGGGGGGGGGGGGGGTGGGGGGGTGGTGTGGGGGGGAGAGTGAACCCAAGTACAACAAGAAAAATTATATGGGCCTTGTTTTAGTACTCAAGCTCCACCCAATATGCTATTCAAGACATCCATGTAGCAAAATCTTTCAGGTCAGCCCGAGCCCATTTCCAACCCTAGCTAACATGTGTGACTATAGGCAAGTCGATTCCCTCCTATCATGTGGCTACACTTGATGGCTAAATTAAAAATGTATGCCCTAAAGTTTCACGTACTATACAAATAAATACCTCATGAGCAATTACCTTGAAGTTTCTCCTTTCTACAAAATGCTACCCCAATAAAAACAAAAATTTCCTAATTACCATTTTTTAATTCACATAGAAAATTATTAGTGAAGAAGTGATGGTGGTTAACAGTAGAGGAGGTCGTGGTGGTGATGAAGTGATTTTGACTTATTTAGAATTAGGATTTAACAAAAATGAGAACAAAGTAGTTGGAGGAAAATGGCTGGAGGTGGTGATGCGATGAAGTTGGTAAAGATGGAGCGAAAAAGGTTTCACTTTTATTAGGATTATGGGTTAGCAAAATTGGAAATGAAGAAGTCTAAGGGAAAAAGAAGATAGATTGTGCAGTAGATGTAGGTGATCATGTGACTAATAACTAATGAAGTTGATTCCCTCATATCATCTTGTTAAACTTGATGGCTAAGTTACAAATAAATACCCGAAAGTTTTACCTACTATCCAGATTAATACTTCATATGAGATTTCTTAAGATAAAGTCCTAAAAGTTTATTTTAATAACACACCCTAAAGTTTCTCCTAACAATATGCTACCTCCAAAAAAAATAAATTTTAAATTCCCAAATTACTCCTTTTTATTTAAATAAACAATTATTAGTGGAGGCGGAGGTTAAGGTGGTAACAGAAGAGGGGACGATGGTGGTGATGCTAGTCGAGGGAGAGGAAGTGTGATGCATTCATAATCAAATATCATAGTCTCCCTGAACAACTACAGCACTTGACTTTAAAGAGGCTTATACAAAGAGTTCTCTCCCAACACAACCAATGTGGGACTAAAACACTATTAAAACAAATAACACAAATAAAGAACTAAAGAAATTAAAAATAGAGTGATCCCCATCATTTTAAGCATGAAAATAAAGATAAATTTGATTAATTCGGGAATCGACACCCAGATCTCTCACCCACTCTCACAAATCAGCATGCAAGAGATTCATTTTGAAAACACATCAGCATGCTTCAGCAGTAAGGGTTTAATTACAATTCATCACAGTCTACCTAAATAACTACAGCGCTTCGCCTTAAATAGGCCCATACAAAGAGTACTCTCCCACCACAACCAATGTGGGACTAAAATACTACTAAAACAAATAACACAAATAAAAAAATTAAAGAAATTAAAACTAGAGTGATCCCCATCAAAGTGGGTTCAATGTCTTTAGGATTGGGATTTAGCAAAAATGGGAATGAAGAAGTTGGAGGAAATGAGAAGCGGAAAGGTGGGGGAGGAGACGACAACAATGGAGTTGGTGAAGGAAGGAGAGAAAAGGGTTTGATTTTCTTTCTCAGGATTAAGGGTTAGCGAACATGAAAATGAAGAAGTTGGAGGAATAAGAAGATAGATAGAAAGGTAGAGTAAGGGATGGAGGCGATGGAGGAGTTATGGTTAGAACCTAGCAAAAATGAGAGTGAAGAAATTGGAGAAAACAAGAGAAGATACTAAGGTGGTAGAGAATATGGTGGTGTCCGTGATAGCAAAGTATAAGTGAATGTGGGTTCAATTTATTTGGGTTAGCGTTTAGCCCCCAAAAAAATGTGAACTTGGATGAAGAAGAACGGGCACAAGGGCAAAGTTTCCGAGGTAGCAAATAGTGAAAGTTTTAAAATTTTCAAGGTATTTATTTGAAGAAAAATTCCACACAAGGTATTTATCTGCAACATAGGTGAAATCTTTGGGTATTTATATATACTTTAACCAAAATTGATAAACATTAATGGTAAAAAAGGTCTCATAAATTCAGAACATTTGGCAGTAAACAAGATACATTAGAAAAGAGGGATTCCGCATAAATGGGAATTCTCAAAGATTTAAGGAAATATCTACAAGAGATAAAACGAGAAAGAATACTTCACCAGGTTTACGAGTTAATCTCATTGAACAAATTATCAATAACCAACCAAGATGCTCATGGTACAAGAATGTCAACAGGAGCTCGGAGATCAAATAGGATGAGGAGCTAAAGCTTAAGTTGCAGAGCTACAAGCAGATGGAAATAAATGATTGGCTGAAATCTATAAGATAAAGTATGAAAAAGTTTGTCGGGACACCGAAAGTTGTGTTAAAAGAAATAATGTGTACAGGATAGTTAAAGCTAATCACAGAAAGATGGGCCAAGCCATGACAGCATTGTTGTTATGGATCATTTAATCTGACTATTCAAACAACTATTGGCATGTAACTATTATAGACAACTAATAAATGCCCTAACTTCTCATTTGAACTCATTATCGCACAAAAACGAGCAATTTCTCAAGCAAAGCACCTCAAGGACTTCATATCAGCATTGAAATAAAGCATCATAAACTATATGAATTGTAAAGCAGTGAAGGTCTTGTAAATTTGGGAACCACTCTGTGCAGATAAACCTTTGTCCATCCTTTAAGCATTTTCCCTCTAATAATTTATATTATAATACACTATGAATTGCTAAAAGACAATTACTACCTTTGTCTCTGTGTGTGCGTACAAACATTATATAAATAACATACACCTGTGTCAAGCATATGCAAAAAAAATAAATAATAAACGGGACAAGAAATAACTATCTAGCAAATTCAGATAAAAACTCCAAAAACCTCTGATAAAAATAACATCATACCTCACAGTGCAAAGCTAATTGTATCATCCTGAACCATTAATGCATCAGGCGACGACAAAAGGCACTTCTCATGTGATGATATGGTTGGACTAAATTGAGAGTTCTCCCCAGGAGACTTGGGTAGAGAGCTGGGGGGACAACTTGTGCCATGGATATCCCCATCAGGTCCAACCTTTCCAACTGCAGCTGCATCAGAGGTGACACTGCAAGTTGATTTTTCTGCACATGATGAAGATGACCTAGATGTCACTTGAATATCAGCTCTAGGAGCCACCTTAGGAGACAAGCTTGAGGAAGTTTCTTCTATGCCACAGTCACTGCTGGAATTTGGAGCGACCATTAGCCATTTGAACTGTAAATTGTGGCCTTCCCAGCATTTTCCAGTCTGATAAGCCCTCTCAGCAGAATGGCGAGTGGCAAAAGTTATACAAGCTGCACAGTTTTCAGATGTCGTCAGGCCTTCATTCTCACTATGTTCTGGGTCTTCAAGCACAACAGAAGAGATAACACCATAACGTGAAAAATGATCCTTCAAAGCAGCAACCTGTGAAGAACAGAGAGAAATGATACAGAGAAGAAAAGAGCAGGTTGTTGTTTCAATTGCACACCAACAAGAGCAAAAGTTGTTAGAATTCCTATTGTTACTGTCATGGTTGTTTTTATATAGGAGAACACGAGTGTTACATGCTAAAGCAGACAGACACACACATCAAGAAGGGGGCGCAGGGGACCGGGCGGGGATGAAAAGAAATAGGGCAAGAGAAAAGCATCTTTCAAGGTAATCTATTATGAAATTAACTCATGATTCATGACTGATGACTCCACACTTCATATATTGTATCAGTGCAAGTCATTAGAGTTAAGTGGGACTGTTTGAACATCTGGGTTCAAACTTTGTGAAAAATAAAATCTCTCAGCAGTTTTGCCATTATGACTTTGGCCTCGGCTATGGTGAGAAAATGATTTATTCAAAATGTACTCAAATAATAAAAAACATTGAGAAAAACAGAAGAATGATGTCTATAGAAATTAGAAAGTTAAAGATCATAATCATAATCTTAGTATAGTAAAACGAAACAAAATTTGCACGTGAGATGCAGCACAAATCAGAAATAGTTCAAAAGTTCTATTTGAATTATGAATATACAGACACCAGAAACACGCATGTACATAAAAACTCATGATTCATGACTCATGACTCCACACTTCATATATTGTATCAGTGCAAGTCATTAGAGTTAAGTGGGACTGTTTGAACATCTGGGTTCAAACTTTGTGAAAAATAAAATCTCTCAGCAGTTTTGCCATTATGACTTTGGCCTCGGCAATGGTGAGAAAATGATTTATTCAAAATGTACTCAAATAATAAAAAACATTGAGAAAAACAGAAGAATGATGTCTATAGAAATTAGAAAGTTAAAGATCATAATCATAATCTTAGTATAGTAAAACGAAACAAAATTTGCACGTGAGATGCAGCACAAATCAGAAATAGTTCAAAAGTTCCATTTGAATTATGAATATACAGACACCAGAAACACGCATGTACATAAAAAATAAAATATGAAACTTCAAATATTATGAGTATAGACTTAAACATTAGTTTAAATATGGATAAAAAAAGACACCAGAAATACACATTTATGTATAATATAAAATATAAAACTTTAAAAATAATGAGTAGAGAATTACATTAGTTCATAAATACTCCTTATATATCAGGTAGAAGTCTCATCAGCATGATAATCAAGAAAATATATTAAGGAGATCTTATTATTTATTAGATGCTTAGGGGACAACTAAAGTCTATTAAACGGGTGGCCAATACAGGTACGTGTATATAAGATTTTTTAAAAAAAAAAAAAATCAAATGTTTGTGAGTACAGACTTAAACCTTAGTTTAAATATGGACAAGTACTCCTTATGTATATCAGGTAGAGAATGTCATCAGTATGATACCCATGAAAATATATCAAAAAAATTTTATTAGATGTTGAACAGATCACTAAAAGTCAAATAAATTGATGGTCAATATTTGTTATGAAAATAAAAATCAATAGAGAAGACAAAGGGAAAGAAAAGAGCACAAATTCTTGACACCAGTAATTGCAACATTCATGATACCAAATTAATTCGCAAAAGTCCGCCGGAGGGTTTGCATAACACAGTAGATCATATAGCAAAATTGAACCAGATAGTACAAATGATAATCTTAGTAAGTGCAACTACCAGACATCATGAGTAGTACTCAATCATATTGAATCAATGGGTAACAAAACATAAGTTGTTACCATCACTGATAAAAGTTTACCAAATTAACCCATCTTCATCATCTAAGCCACATCAATATGAGGACTGAGAACTGGAGCATATACAGCATGCCTTAAAATTGAAAGAGCTCAAAATTGAATAAACCAACTTTCAAGAGCTGGTTATCAACCCAATATCATCTATAACTTGCTCAGAATTCTTGAACGTGGAAATTCTAGGCAAGATAGGGACCCGTTGCAAAACCTTGACAAATAATTGGCCAAACAGTAGGCCTATAGTTTCTGATCGTGCAGTTAAAAAAAGCTTATCAGACCAGAGAGCAACTTCCAAATTTGCCTAGAATAACAAAGTATCTTAGATGGAGAGGGAAACTAATGAGATTGATGTGGTAGGCATCCATCTTTAAACACAAAATAAGCAAATGAGCCAAATGGATTATAGCTGTACATGAAACAGTGCAAAAAACTTACAAAAACAAAAGGGGGGAAAATTTGGAAAAGCCCCAGGATTTTGTCTCTGTCACTCTCATTCTTTTGTTTTATCTTCTTCATACCTTAGATCTAAGAAACTAAACTTAAAAAACCATTTTTTCTCTCTTTGTTCCATCTTTTTTCTCCATCTCTCCCTTACAACTAAGGAACCACAAACCAAAAAAAGCCATTTTTCTCCTCTTTGTTCCATCTTTTTCCTCCATCTCTCACCTGGATCTGAGAAACTACAAACCAAAAAACCCAATTCTCTATTTTTTCCCCATCTCTCACTCAAAGAAACCGGAAGATTAATAAAAACTCATCCTTTATCATTCTTTCTTCTCTAGCTATCTTCTTTCATATTGCTGTGGATCAAATCAAACAATGGGAACTTATCTCTATCGATTTATCAAAAATGACTCTATTTCAAAAAAAAACCTCAATTCTTCACTAAGCAAGGGGATTTGATGAAGGTTTGAGCCTTTTTTCAGTGAAAATAGACTTTTTCATAAGATTTTAAGTGAGAAAGTTTTTATAAAATAGGTTCTCTTTAAAAGAGAGAAAAAAATGAAGTCACTCTTTCATGTAAATTGTACAAGTTCTTATTAGCCTATCTAGGTTTCATCTGAAACTGTCCACTTTTAAGTTTAATATGTTTACTTATCATATGAATATGTCTGCCTTTAATTCAATGTCTCTACTTTTCATATAAAACTATCTACCGTTCAGTTTGATTTGTGTATCTTGAGATTGGTCTAATTAGTTTTTTCTATGAAACTGCCTGCTTTTTAGTTCAATCTGCCAACCTTTCATATGAAATTGCTTACATTTCAGTGCAGGTTGTCTACCTTTAACGTCAGCCTATTTACCTTTCTTGTGAAATGTTTATTTTATGTTGAATATGTCTACCTTTCATGTGAAATTTTCGACCTTTCTATTCAGTATGTCTTTGTCTACATTTCACATGAAACTGTCTGACCTTTTGGTTTAGTCCGCCTACCTTTAAGTTCAGAGTGTTTGCCTTTCATGTGAATCCGTCAACCTTTCATGTAAATTTGTCTACCTTTCTGTTGAAACTATCTACCTTTAAGCTTAGCGTGTCTACCTTTCATGTGAATTTGTCCACCTTTTTGTACTGTATGTCTAGTTTTCTTTTGAAATTGTCTACTTTTTATTTCCATATGTTTGCCTTCCATATTGAAATTTTCTACTTTATAGTTCAATATATTTAATATTCTCAAGTTACTATAAACACTTATTGGAAACAATATTGTGACAAAAAAAAAAAAGTAAGAAAAAAAGAGAAGTGTCTAATAAAAAAATGAGAAGACTAAGATCCAATAAGGATCCTAATATATTATATTTGTAACTTAATTAGAAAAATATCACTCTAATTGCTCCATCCAAAAAATAAGCATTTTTCAATAAATTTTCTCCTATTGTAAATAAGAAATCTCGCTAAAAACTGTCCACTCTAATGCTCAGAGACGCATTTAATGCAACTGCACAAAGAGAAACTGTCAGATTTCACGCATCCTAATCCAATACCAGAAAATCAAGTCCAAGGTGGACAGAACAAAGTTAAAGGTAGAAAATTTATAAGGCATCTACTTTTTAGTGCATGACCGTCATTAAATGCAACCCATGCATGCCCCACACCCTGGAAGGGCAATATGGGATTACTGAACTACACACTCCAAATGTGGATCAAGGGCTTTTTAATCGCCAAAGTAAAGGTGGGGGTTTTTGGCATGGGAAACTTGAACGAGGGCTATTTCACACGTCAAACAAAATCCAGAGGCTTTTCCACATTTTTCCTAAATAAAAATATCGAACCAGCTCAACCACTAAGGATGGGATTAGCAAACCACATGCATGCATAGAATAGTAGATGTCTGAAAACAGGGAAACAAAATAGACAAGGATATGACTCCGAACTGCCAGAACACAAGAAATCAGTAAAACATAAACCCAAGGACAAAGCTAGTTTATTTTATACTGGTTATGTACAAAGGTAGTACATTAATCATTTAAACATGAACGTGTGCATTGCAGATACCTAGAAACCTAGTATTTATATATTAACAACCAAAGCCAAAAATAAAACCTATTGAAAGATACTCTTCCTTCGAGTGTCTGCGACGACACTAAAACGAAGCCCTCAAAGTTTGCTACACGCTCACACGTGAGCGTGCGTCTACATGTATTAATCAAACTGGAATCAAAGGTCAAAATGAAACCCTATGAAACCTACTCTTCCTATGATTACCCACATTCTAAACCAAAACCAAGTTCTCAAACCTTGGTACAAAGAGAACCTTTTGCCATTCTAAGTTGTGAGCTTTAACAATATTAAATCAAACTTCTGGATTGATTTTCCATCTTTTATCTTTGCTCTAGAAATTTAAGGTAGATATATCTTAATAGGACAAATATTTCATATTTACTTGTTATTTAAACAATAAATGATGATCCATATAGCACTGCTGAATACAATTCCATGATTTTACTAATCTTTCTTTCTTTCTTTTTTCCTATACGATTTTGACAAAAACCAATTCAACCAATCTTGGTCAATCTGCAATTTGCCAAAACCAATAATAACTACTGTCATGCATGCTGCAACCACCTCTAACCACTAAAAAAAATTTGGTCTGCAATGTTGGAGTTGGAACTCTCTCCACTTACCACCACAATTACCACAAACCAACCGAGTCACTGGCATTAAAGAAGATCCAGAAAATATACCCAATCTTAACTGTAAAACTAGATTTTGGAAGACCACAATAATGCCGCTAGGCAACTCCCAAGTGGCTAGGCAAATCCCAAGTGACATATGCCATCCATGTGTGTGCCTGCGTGAGAAAGCAAATGGAAGGAATGGAGGGGGAAGGTTTGCTTACACTTGCAAAATCAGCTGGTAGGGGAGGAAGTATTCTAAATGAAGTAGGTCGGTTATCCAGCTTAAATCTGTTCGGCAATGATGCTAGGAAAGAACTTGTCTGACTCGTGTTCCTCAAGGATTGCTGCATAATAGTTAAATTTGCTTTTAAACCATTTGAAATAAGGATGCCCTCAGATTTTGTTCTCTCTAATGTCTTCTCAGCCATGTGGCCAAAGTTCTTGGGAGTTGCAGCCTTTTCAGCTAGAGTACCTCCATCAATCTTTTGCCTTTTAGCTGCCTGCTCAGGAACCATATCCCCCTTCTTGTTTGAAATAGCCTGCAATAAACATGTCAAAGGTTTTGGATCTCAATAAAGATGGTAAAAATTGAACAGCAGAGTTGGACTGGAGTTATGTAAACTAAAAGCAGGAAAGAGTAGAGAGCTAGATAATCGTGGGTTCACTATTCTATTTCTAACGCAAAATAAAATGGCGTTGAAAAACAATAAATTTACTTTTAAATTTAAATTAGTGTGTAGTCAATGTGTAATAATATATTTGTTTACTGATTTCTTTTTTAATAGTGCGCGTTTAGTTTCAAATAGAAGGAAAAACTAGAAAGGAAATGCATTTTTAGCCGGGGGGAAATCAAATCTACCTTCTGTGACATTTTTATAATGCAAGATGTGGCATCTTTACAATTCAAAATGGTTGCATTAAAAATCATTCTCATATTATGAAACATATGTTTCGAAAACAAGTATTTAAATTGATTTTATGGAAACAAAAAGTGTTTCTGAAAATAGCACTACAGTTACTTTTCAAAATGTCAAAAAATATTTAAATTGGTAGACTGCTTTGCTAATCGAGCAATCGAACCAGCTTCCACATGGCAGACGTTAGTGGACTGAGTTAGTCAGTAATTTATGCAATGACTTCTGTTTCATAATCAGACTATTGTTTTGCCACTGGGTATAGCAGGCTCTGGTTGAAATGTTTTAAAAGAAAAGGGGGGGAGAAAAAAATTGACTATGCTACGATGCCAAATCCTAAGAAATGAAATCCCAATGCTTCTGTCATAAGTAAAAGATATAAGTTTAACAAGTGCAGAATATTACTTGTTTCTCAAATTTATCTAACTGGCGCCTGAAGTCATCACGTTTCTTGGCCAAACTCTCTTGTTTCCTGCGAAGCTCTTCCAAAAGCTCCAAACTCTCCTGCTTCTTCTGCGCATTAGGTGCTGCTTTTGGGGCATTACTCATGAGACCTTTTACAGGTCCATCAACCGGCATAGGCATCTCAGCGGCAGGTATATTACTCCTCCTTTGAGCTGAGATTGGTAGGGTTTCTTTTCCTCCATTAGCAACAGGCTGCTTAGGTGGAACAGAAGTTGACACCACACTAGGGGATTGTACAGACGTATTGTGACCAATACTTTGTCCATCATCAGAAATTCTATCACGATTAGCCCATGATAGTCTAATGAAGCGGTTACCCATTACAGCTTCAGGAGATTTAAGGGCTGCTTCTGCCTCTTCCCTTTTAGAGAACTGGACAAAAGCTTTTTCACTGTTCAAAGGAATATAAATATTGATAACTTCACCAAATTTCTGAAAGTGTGAAATGACCGCATCCCTCCTATTGCTTTTTTGAGGAATTCCATTAACATAGAGAGTACGTAAACCTTTATGAAATGCCCTTCCACTCTTCTGCCCGGAGTCTGTGTATGATTTAGCAAAAGGTTGTATAGTTGTTCCTTTTGAACCACTCTCTGTGTTGCCAGCACCTTTGCCTTGATTAAAAGCGCGAGTATTGTGTATAGTTTCTCCATGATCTTCCTTCACTTCGTTTCCTAGATGGCCAGTTGCAGACATGCTACCAATCCTGCTTCCTGCATCTGACTTGTTTGCAGAACCAATCCGGCCCCAAACAGATGAATTGGTATTCTGTGGACCAATATTACCTGCAACTCTTATGCTTGGAACTTCATTTTCAATGCCGTCAGATTTAAAACTCTGACGCGCAGAAGAATCACCATCCCATGAAGGTTCATCTTCAATATTTGGTGATGGAAGCCTTAAGAGCGCAGCAGATGTATCAGGATGGTCATTACTCCACAAAGGCTGATCAGGATCATATACATCTGCATCTGCACCAGCACCACCAGAAGTAGATGGAATATCATTCAGTTTCATTGCATCATCCATCACTCCAGATTTGCTGCTTTTACTGGATATGGATTTTGTATTTGTCAATTGGCCTGAGGGGGCACGAACTGGAGGTAAAGGTCCCGTACCAGCTTGGCTCCCCAACGCGTGTGAACTTGGAATAGAGACAGGGAGATTAAATTGAGATAGACTCTGCAACAGAAACAGTTATTAGTTATGACAGATAATAAAACATGGGACAGGCAACAGCAAACAAAATGTGTAATTTCATATCCTTGAAACCAAAGTGACCTGAAAGAACTGCCAGGTTAAATTTGTGTGTTAACGTCCAAATGCATCCAAACTAAAGAGAGCAGCATAAAGTATACAACAAAACAGAATAGTGAGAAAGATATCATGCAACAGGTTTTCTCTTACTGATCTATAATTTGGGGCAGAAGATAATGTCCCAAGCAATTTATAAAAGGCATCATATTGTCAACAAACATAAATATCAAGGAGTATAACATTAACAATATAAAATGCATCAATGCTACTTACATTCATTCAGGGTTTAAGTATAATATGAATTAAAAAAAGACCAGTATAATTCAAGAAAATAAACAATGAAAAATGCTGAAGCCCATTACTCCAGCAGTTAAAATGATTAATGTTGATATAATATGAGCTTTGAAATATCAGATGCAATTGATTAAAATTAGTAAACACCTGAACATCTTCCACAACTATTCGGTTCAAGCCATGTTCCATGGGGCACATATCCCCTCTTAGGCAAAACCCCCTCTCCTCAAAGTCTCTACAACGCTGTCGCGGCATGCCAAGATTCAAAGGAGGGTTAATTGCAGGATGTAGCGGTCCTTGCAAACCAAGTGGGTTAAGTGGATCCATAATTCCATTGGGCATCCCAGGGATGAAACCAAATCCACCCCAAGACAAGCTTTGTGTGCTTGCAGCACTTGGTAAACCCGTTTCGACAAAGAGGCTAGGATGTGTAGGCCCTTGTGAAGCCATCTGTGAAGCAAAATCAAGGGTATCATGTGGGTTGAATCTTAAATCACGTTGATTCCAGTGGGCTGTACTCCTTCCTATTCCTCTACCTACAGAGCGGCCAACAGATGTGGGGAAATCAAATCGTGGACCAAGATCATTGCGAAGTGGGAGGCTGAATCTTGTTCGTGTGCCTAAATCTGGAGGAACCCGCAGAAGTGGTGTCAAATCAGAACGACGCGACTTTGATGAGATGTTCCTCTCTGAAGTAGGGTTATACTCTTTTTGAATCTCGCCTGACTGAATATCAGTATCAAGGAATACTTGCCCATTATCATAAGGCTTGTTTCGCTTCCTGTTAGGCCTCCTTGCATATTGTTCATGAGTATCAGTCTCAAAAGAGCTTGGTCGAGCTTCCCTCCTGCGATGTTTATGGTTGCGATCATCATCATCACTGAGTTCTTTGTCTTCAGGATCACTGGAGGGTTCTGAAGAAGTCGAAAGATTCTCGTCCCCAGGTGATGAATTCTCAAGCGTATGAATTCCCTCTGCAATGGGAGCCTGAGATGGTTCCGGTTTCTGGATAAGATCCAACGTCCTATCTACTTTTACAATTGAACCATCCTCAAGTGCCTCAAACAACTTTCCAGTAAATGAATTTGCTCCTGCAAACATCAAAAACATTTAAATATCAAGCACCAAAGCAAAACTTATCTCGACTGCAGATAAGAAAAGTTATACAACCAGTGCCTATGCAACGTGAAAAAGAACTAGTTGATGATGATTATTATTCTTGTTGTTACATTATCCAAAAGGTACGAATAACAAAGTGAATTATACAGGAGACGATGACCTTATCGTTATTTCCAAGATTGTAAAAAATCTTTCATGTGCCCAATTATTTGGGGGCATAATCGTGTCAGGGCTGCATCACGTTGAATTGGTCTTTGCGGGCCCATTATGCAGACAACCACAAAAGAGCCCCCACACAGACAATGCCAACACATAATAGCCTGCATACAGTGGTTAATTAAGTACCAAGACCTAATATTTATCGTGTTTGGGTAAACGTATCAGGTTCTACTCTGGCCTGTTTAATCCAAGCCTGTTTGATAAAACTAAACCCCCAAAAATAAAACTTCCCTTTGCCTCTCGGTTCCCTTGTAGGGCAACATTAAGAGGGATGCACATGTCGAGCCCCAACTACCATGCTGAACGATCAGCTTCCAGCAAAGAGTGCTGCACATATCTGGATGTACCTTCTCTTTCATTAGCAACAAACAGCATGGATAGAGAAACCATGTTTGATTTTGTTTCTCATTTGTGGTAAGCTCTTCAGCAGGTAAGTCCCTTCAATAGTCTTGATGATCAGCAAGAGGTGAAGCAACAAGGGTACATATAGACCATTTGGGGAAACTATTTTGATAGAAACATCTAGTAAAATACCCACCAGTACCCGTAACCCAGTGGATAAAGTACATTACATAATCCATTTTAGGGATTGACGACTTACCCATTCAGTTGACTTTGGCACTCGATGTTCCCAAAATGGGTGCTATCGATTCTTTAGGATCCTTCCTTTCTTCAAACGAAACGAACAAACATAGAATCAGATCTATTCCCGAAATGCTTTTTTGGATCTTCCTCAATGCCCCGACTATTCACGAAACTTGGGATAATCATCTACTTCTGAAAGAAATTAAAGAATTTCTTGGAAATCCTACTCATTTGATAACGAGAGTCATTCTTTGATAAAAGATCATTATGAGTCAAACTCAATAGAATTCGATTAATCCTTTTTGTCATTAAGGTGGAGAAATGAACCAAGAATTTTTTCTCATCATCATGATTTTGGATAGGAAATACCCATCTGAAATTGTTTATTTTTTTTAGTCAGGTTGCAAGGTCTGAATAGTATGCATGAATCATAGTTCAAATATTTCTTTTCTTGATCTATTCTATATATTTTGTGCTTCAAGTATGAAAACAAATATCCGACAGGGTAGAATCATCTTGATAGAAATGACAGGATCATTCTCTGTATTATCAATAGGATCAATTATAACAAGTCACAGGCTCATATTTCGAAAATACCGAAACAAAGAAATTCCACAGTTGAACTACCAGAATAGTCAATAAATCCGAGTGTTCAGTATTTTTATTGAAAAACTAGGGCTTCATAGTTCTTATGAACCTAACTCGTCAAAATTCCATCCACTAAAATGAAAGAATTATAAATTTCCAAAATAACAGTTCCCTTCTAGAGCAAGACCAAGAGGGACACAGATGCCAAGCCCCCTGACTACCGTGATGAGCGGTGAGCTTCCAGCAAACAGCGGTGCACATATCTAGATGTACCTTCTTTTTTGACATCAACAACCAGTATGAACTGAGAAACCAGGTTTGACTATGTTTCTCATCTCTGGTGAGCTCTTCAGCAGGCAGTGTTTTAAATATCGGATATCAGTGATATAGCAGTTAGCAAAATTATATATCGGATATTGGGTGATATATCGCGATATGACACTAAATATCGGGCGTCAAATCAGACATCATACCAGATGAAGAATATACATGTGATTGCCTACATAAATCATATGAAACTACTTAAAGCAAGTTTAGAGTCACAAACTCACATTGGATAATTACTTTTTGTAGAAGCTCCTCAAATGCATTTGTAGAAGCTCCTCAAATACGTCATGTGGCTATATATCGGATATTTTCATCTCGGATATCGGCCGATATATCGACTACGTGGCGATATATCGGCCCATATCGGTCCAAAATGATCTCCCATAAAATTTTATACTTATCGTATCATTTTGAATAAAATACCGGTATCTCGACCGATATACCGATATATCGGCCGATATTTAAAACAGTGTCAGCAGGTGAGTCCCTTCAATAGCCATGATGATCATCAAGGGGAGACGTGACGAGGGTATATAACACATTTGAGGATACTACCTTCTCATATAGAACTTCGCATCAGTCATTGTGAGCCACTGGATTGTCTTGATACCAAAGATTAAACAAGCATGAAGGCAGGGGCGGGCCAGGGCCACGTGCCCTGCCCCTACCGCCCAAAAAGGTTGTTGGCACTTAATTTGTGCCCTCAGCCCCCCAATCTCCTCCCCGCATGAGCTGCCGCCAATCTCTCTCTCTCTCTCTCTGACAGGGGCGGCGCGGGGCCATGACGGGGTTCACCATGGGAGAAGCCTATCAATGGGCGCAATGTTCTTCGAGGGGCTAGGTTTCCAGCATGGGACTCACTGTCGTGCCCCACCGCCGCCCTTCGATAGCCTCAAACCCATCGCAGAAAGTGAACATAGAAAATTAGTTCGAGTCTCGCCTTAACTCATTTAAGACAAACGTGTCAGGTTTGGACTCGCTTTGAATTAGTTAAACCCACGGTTGTCACGTGAGGGAGAATCTTGGGGGTTTTGAAATTTGAGGTTTCTTAATTCTCCCACATGCTTCATTTGGAGAGCTGAAATTAGGTTTCCTTCAATTTTCCCCAATTTGAGATCTCGAGAGGGATTTGTCCGATGGCGAGAGGGGAGGAAAAGGGCGGCGACTAAATCGCCTCGCAAACCAAAAGTGGCAGGGCGGTGGTGACGGCGACGAGTCCTCCGAAAGCGAGAGAAAGAGAAGGTGGCGGCCTCAAAACCTGGAGAGCGACAATGAGCGTTTAACAACCAAGAAGGTAATCTAATTCCAACCATGTAAAATTCAAATATTTTTTTCTTTTATTATTGGATTAAGATTAAAGTTAATTTAGAAGTTGCCTCATTATCTTTCGGGGGGGCGGGGGCCACTCTTAAGTTGATTAACTATGTTAGTATAGAATTCTTAAACTGTGGTCGGTTAGCATTTGCTTGGAGCAGTCAAGTTCTAGTTTGTTGCTTGAGTTTTCTGGATTCAAATAATTGTATAGAGAAGCGAGCTGTATTAACAGTTCTAGCAAGTTGTTTTACAATATTACATTGCAATGAATAAAGTACCCACAATAGAAGTTGTTACAGTGCTGATTTAGGGATGATCTTTGCATAGAATGGGCATATAAAACAATATTATTGCAGTAGCTCCAATTACTGGAGAACAACTGAACCTTAACATATGAAATTATACAGATCAGTTGTGTTTTGATTCTCTGTTGGTAATGTTTACCTTTACATTGTCATGTTCTATTCTGATTAGCTGTCAGCACATCTTACACTGTTGCACGTACAGATTTTGTCCCCCCCGTCTTTGAAATCCTGGCTCTGCCACAGCATGGAGGTGTGGATACATGCAAGTACAGTAGAGTCCTATTGGATGGGTCGGAATGTGCTGTAATAACTGCACCTATGGTTGATAGTTGAGTGAGTATGGAACAAGTTGACTAGCTTTAGTAAGCCTGGGCTTGCTATGTTGGGATAAGTGGATTGAGAGATTTGATATTTTGCAACTTTTAAATCCTCTTTCCCTACCTTTTTTATTTTACTTTAATGAGAGTTTTCAGTATCTGAAAACATAACGAATATGCTCTTTTCAGGGAATGGCGCATAATCCAATTATGCGCTGCATAATTTGATTATGCACTATGCAGTGCCAGAGTACACGCATAACTAATCCGCATAAAATAACATTGGTCATAAAAACAACCAACATTCACATCTAAGAAAATGACAACAGAACCCCCTTTTACTTGTTCAGAAAGGACCGGGGCAAAATGCTTATCAAAGGTTCCATCCTCAATCAGCTTGACAATTATTCTCTTTTGCTTTTGTCTCAACCCCAGTTTTTGACCAATTTCTCAACCTACAAGCCAAGGTTTGAGAACTCACACTCAGTTTCGGTCCTCCTCCAAAATCTTAGTTTGATTGTTTTGGAAGTTTCAATAGTTTATAAGTCTTGGTTCGATTCATTTAAAGGGCTATACACAAAACTGCATAAAAACTTTGTGTTGTATTGGAAATAATATGTCTAAGATTACTAAAATTGCATGCTACTATTTTGGACAATAGAGAAGCAAGATTTCTCTTTCTTTTATCATTAACAAATAATAGAATGAGAAATAAGTGTGTATGCATAGTGTTCAGCTTGTATGAATTGGCATGTTTGATATTCCTTTTGCAACTTTAGAAACCTTCAAGGTGTTATACAAAATTTATCCACCTAAATTCACTAGCCCCATGGGTTATAAGTTATTCGGTCAGATTTGAAAACCCAAAATCACTTATACAAGTTAAATGGGTTTTAGATTGAACCTGAAACCCCTAGCCCATTTAACTCATCCTTAGTTAAATAGGTTTACATTTTGATTTCCAAATCTAAACCCAAACCCATTAAATTCATATATCATATATGATATGCGATCTAACCCTAGTCAAGAAGAGAAAGATGGAGCAGTGCCAGCTGCCACATCTCGAAGTATAGAAGCAAATAGAGCAGATTGACAAGAATCGACAAGAACTTTCAGGTTAGATCTCTACCTCCAATATATATATATATATATATATATATATATATATATATATATATATATATATAGAGAGAGAGAGAGAGAGAGAGAGACTTGTGTCATTCCGGAAGGATTCGAGGTATCCTTCGAATCCTTCCCACTCAAACACAACCCTATGACATCCGAATGCAAGATCCACTCCGTTGAAGTTGATCTACATTATTTCAAGTAACTAAAAATAAAAAATCATATATTTTGAATACTTTTTGTCCATTCATCAAGTAGGCGCAAAATGGACAGCCGAATTTGTTAGATTTCAAATATTCTACACCGTTAAACTAACCGACTCATTGTTTCGGCCGTCCATTTTGCGCCTACTTGATGGATGGGCAAAAAGTACTCAAAATACATGATTTTTTTATTTTTAGTTACTTGAAATAATGTAGATCAACTTCAATGGAATTGATCTTGCATTCAGATGTCTTAGAGTTGTATTTGAGTGGGAAGGAGGATTCGGCCTCAAATCCTTCCGGAATGACACAAGTCTCTCTCTCTCTCTCTCTCTCTCTCTCTCTCTCTCTCTCTCTCTATGTATGTATGTATGTATGTATGTATATATGGAAGAGGTGTGTGTGTGTGTGTAAACACAACACGCGCACGCACACACACACACACATTCCTCCCTCTCTCTTTGTTTCAGTTTGAAGTTAGGATTTAAACCCATTTACATGTATGTTTCATTTCTAAGGAATTCTTGTTTGCTTTGCTGTTATTTCCCCTCTTTTCTGCTAACTAGGCAAGAAATTTTGCAGTTTATAGTGCTTTACAACCTGCTTTCTCCCGAAACCAATTTTTCTTGCAAGTTTTGTGTTATGACAAACCGGCCCATCAGGAAGTCAAATAAGTGAAGGCAAAATTATGGCCTGAGACTTATCTAATCTAAAAGTTTAAGCTTACACGTAAAGGCCCAACTTTCTATTTATGTGCTCCACTTTTTACCAATCATTCGATGTGGGGCTATCAGATGACACATGATTCAACATTCTAAATTGACCTCGCTCGAAACCGATACAGAACTTCCAAAACTTGAATGTTTCAGCCGAAACCTCGATCCTTGCTACAAGTACCTTCAACAACAAGAATACAACTCACCCCAATGGCCACATTCATTGGCAGCCTATGTTCGTGTTCAAACCATCTTGAACAATTTTACCTTGCTTTATCCTAGACTTGACTGATGCTACAACCGACTACAGACCACAACATGTACACTTATTTTATTTTTCCTCATTTTGCTACAACAACGCTCATTTGAACTATAGAACATCTCTTTACTTACTGCAACGAGAAGCAACTAGGATTCATTTCATTCCCTCCTCCTAGTTGCCCTGTGATCAATCTCAGCAAAGAGAAGAATGACCAAATGCTGCCCAAAAAAGAAGTCCAATATCTAAAGTATGTGCTTTACAGATCCACTAGGGCAATGAAAGGAGTGCCAAAGCCACTGAAAATCACCAAAACTGTCATATGACAGTTCACAAGTCAAAAGATTGGCAAGCACCAATTTGAACGCCGGTAGAAGAAGAAAACTTACCACAAGGATTATGGAGCATGATGAGGTCTCATTACATTTGGGTATTTTTGAAAAACATTTCGTTTAGATTGAAGTCCGAAAGAAAATGGGACCATTCAGTTGGCTTCTCCAAAATCAGATGACTCTTATTAGGTATAGGTACTTTAACATTTAGTTTTCATTTTCCATTTGATTCTTCTCGCTATCCTATTCAAAGTAGGATGATTTAATGACAGTCAGAACATGACTCATGAAAAACCAGAGAGCGCAGCGGGGTATTTCAACTCCTTGGGTAATAACATCTATGGGTGAACTATGTTACGCATGACATGAATCCTATTTGAGGCACACTAGTATTTTTACTTAAGAGGAAGAAGAGCAATATTAGACCCATCAATGTACCTATTTTACAGTTTTGGATTAAAAATAGAGTTGTATTCACTTAAGAAAATATGTTGGTTTCTCAGTCCCTCTACTTTTTGTCTTTATTTCTCTTTGCAACTTCAAAATCAGCTCCATTTTGTTTCATTCTGCAATCCCCAATACCACATATCCTCCCACCTTTCATTATATTCTGCATCAGATGCAGAAAATTAATTCCACCTTAAGTATTACCCTAAGATCCCTGCTACAACTTCCAAATCAAGCATCAAATTCTCCTTGCACGGTCAATCGCTTGCCAGACTCTGCTCTAAATTTGATAACATAACTCTAATAGTATACTTACTTGAATTCTAAGCTGCTGAGATCTCAGAACAGCAATCCATGAGATTCTGCATTGCTTGAATCTCACAATAGCAGGTCATATTTCCAAATCATAAATGGAAATTTTTCTACTAAATTTATTCCCATCTAGCTGTGTAATCCTAGGTTGATGTGAAACAGTATGCGGGTGATGTCAGAAATCAGTGATAAAGTTAAACTTACGACATCTCACTACAAACAACAATCTTTAGGTAGGAGCAAACGTAAAACTAATGATATGGCAAGATGGGTTTTGACAAAATATAACACTCGCAATGTGAATAATTCCAACCATCACAAACTACTCGCAATGCTTAGTTACATAGAAGGAATCTTACTTGCAATACCAGAATAGTAAAATACAAAAGCATGTGGATTCACACACCTCACTAATAATTTTATGAACAACAGAGCAATTATAATAATATACTAGAGACAACGTAACGGTGTAGCCCAACAATAAATGATGTACTGAAATAAAAGTTACCTACCGAGAGGCCACGTTCTCGGGTTTCCGCTTCCATATATGTTTGAAATACTGACTTCGCTCATGAATTGACAATGTACTGATATTATCGTGCTTGTTGTTGCAGGACTTTGAGGATGCACAGCAAATGGTTGTCGCACGCAGAGGTCAGGGAAGGATCTGGACTGTTGCGATGTTGCAGAGGGAGGGGAAAAAATTCTTGTTAGCGGCTACTGTTGACGCAGGGAGATGGAGGTGTTTTGTGGTTGGTGGGTTAAAGACCGGTGGAAGTGATTTTGTTTGGTAGATGGAGTAGATGGGGGTTCTGATTTTTTATTTTTGTGGGTGAAGGAGGTAGGTGGGGTTCTGATTCTTTTGATTCTGCGGGTGAAGGAGGTAGGTGGGATGGGATTTAGAACTAATAATGGTTGGAAGTGGATCAGTGGGTTTGCTTTGGCTGAAGCTTTGGATGAGGGATTCATATGCTTATTTTTGTAATTGGATTGGGTTTGCGAGTGTTCCGTAATTGGATTGGAAAATTGTATTGTGGGATTTGTAATTGGAGATAAAGAGATAAGATAAGAGAGAGTTAAGATTTGGCTTCACACAAAATCCTATCTGAAATGGGTTTCACACTCCAATTTCATAATTAAATTTTCAAAGAGAAAATCCAACAATTCATTAATCAAGAGTGCATTTCTATTTATTTCAATCAAAGTCAATTAAATAGGCTTACAATAACTGGAGTTTTCCCACACAACCGATGTGGTACTAAAACACTGAAAATAAACAAGATAAATAATACTAAAAGAAAATACAGACTCCAACTGAAAATACAGACTCCAGCTAAATCCAAATAGAAGCAGCTCGACGCCTCCTGCGCTGATACACGTGATCGAATCTCCTTTTCGGGTGCGCTGATGCCATGTCCTCATCATTCTCCCCAGGTAGGAAAGAACTAGACTCCGTCGAGTCACGTGTGAATAAGCTCTCATAGTACTCTAACAGATCTGGATCAATCTGTTGCAACTCACTGTGATCCAACCACGTGTCCTCAGCAGGTGACTTTCCTTTCCAGCGTATCAGATACCGTCGAGTTCCACCATCTCTCGTGAAAATAATTTCATCATCTAAAATTTTATCAATATTCTCTGTTGTATTAGGACTGATATCTGGGAGTGGGAGAAGTGGGGGTCCTCAGAAAATGGCTCAGGGGTAGGCTCATCAACCAATGGGTTGCTGAGGTTAAAATTTGGACCCTTATATTCTACCAGATCCTCAATATTGAAAGTAGGATTAATTCCAAAATCTTCAAGAAGATCAATAACATAAGCATTGTCGTTAAGTTTCGTTAAGATTTTGAATGGTCCAGCACTACGAGCATGTAATTTTTAACAGTCCCTGAAGTAAACCGTTCCGGACGAATCTGGACCATCACAAGGTCGCCAATATCAAAGTTTTAAAATTTTTTTCTAACATCAGCTCGTAGCTTGTAGTCAAAATTGCTTTGTTTAATTTTATCACTGATGACTTTGTGCAACTCATGCATATGCGTGGCAAAGAAGAATGCAGACTCAGAGACTCTATACTGGTCAACCATGGGAATGAGATCAATGGGCTGCCTAGACCTAAAACCATATACTATTTCATGTAGACTTTTACCTGTTGTCCTATTAACTGATGAATTATATGCAAATTTGGTAATAGACAACTTTAGATCCCAACTTTCAATATATTCGCCAACAAGGGTACGCAATAAATTTCTTAGACTTCTATTCACAACCTCAGTTTGGCCGTCGATCTGAGGGTGAAAAGCAGTGGAGAATTTTAATTTCGTCCCTAACATGTGCCATAGGGTCTTTCAGAAATAACTAGTGAACTTAACATCTCTGTCAGACACAATGGTCTTAGGCAGACCATGCAGTTTAACGACGCCATCAAAAAAGATTTTGGCCACTCTAGAGGCGTCAGAAGTACGAGAGCAATGCAGGAAGTGGGCCATTTTAGAAAAACAATCCACGACAACTAAGACTGAATCATACTTTCTTAGAGTTTTTGGGAGTCCTAACACAAAGTCCATACTAACATCCTGCCATAGGCAATTTTGGACCGGTAGTGGAGTGTACAAACCGGTGTTCTGTTTCTGTTGTTTTGCGAGTTGACAGACGTGACACCTTCCAACATGTTTGGCAACGTCACGTTTTAACCCTGGCCAATAGAACCGATACTCCACAGCTTTTATGGTCTTCTCATTCCCGAAATGTCCGGCTAGACCACCAGCGTGCAATTCCCACACAAGAAATTCTCTAAGGGAGGTTCTTGGGATGCATAACTTTCGGCCTAGAAAGAGATACCCATCATGCAAGGTATAACCATCCACTTCTTGAGTCGATCCATCTATCAATATGGCGTATATGTCACAAAAATCGGGACACGACTCGTATTCAGCTTTTATCTTCTCAAAGTTGTTTGCCACCGTGGACATCTTGGTCAAAATGAAGATACAACGGCTGAGAGCATCAGCGACTTTGTTTTCTACTCCTGCTTTGTGGCGTAGAGTGAACGTATAGTCTTGAAGGAACTCAATCCATCGCCCATATCGTGCGTTCAACTTCTTTTGAGAGTAGATGTACTTTAGGGCCTCATGATCAGAGAAGAGAACGAACTCATGCGGCAAAAGGTAGTGTCGCCAATAGCGAAGTGCCTGAATCACCGCATAGAATTCCTTATCATAAGTGGAATATCGTTGTCGGGCATCATTCAGTTTCTCACTGAAATAAGCAACTGGATGACCTTCTTGAGCGAGGACTCCGCCTATTCTAATTCCTGATGAGTCACGCTACTTCAAAGACTTTAGAAAAATCATGGAGACGCATAACAGGAGCACTGATCATTCTCTTTTTGATCTCAACAAATGCCTTCGTGGCAACATGAGACCAATTAAATTCTCCTTTCTTCAAACAGTCGATGATTGGAGCCATGACAGTGCTAAATCCTTTAATGAACCGACGATAGAAAGTAGCAAGTCCGTGAAAACTTCTTACATCACGAATCGTCTTAGGCTCGGGTCATTCCTCAATGGCTCTGATCTTCTCAGGATCCGCAGAAACTCCATCAGCAAATACTACAAATCCGAGGAATTGAACTTGTGAAGAGAAAAAAATGCACTTCTTAGGATTAACATGCAATTCTTCCTTCCTCAATACATAACAAACTTGTCGTAAATGGTCGAGGTGTTGCTCACGAGATTGGCTGTAGATGAGGATGTCGTCAAAGTACACCACTAAGAATTTGCCCATAAATGGATGTAGTACTTGCGTCATCACTCTCATGAACGTACTCGGAGCATTGGTCAAACCAAAATGCATGACCATCCACTCATACAATCCATCCTTCATTTTGAAGGTGGTCTTCCATTCATCTCTAGGACAGATGCGAATTTGGTGATAACCACTTTTGAGATCAATTTTGGAGAAAATAGTGGCACCAGACATCATATCCAACATATCGTCCAGTCTAGGAATGGGGAAACGGTATTTAACTGTTATCTTGTTGATGGCACGGTTATCCACACACATACGCCAAGATCCGTCTTTTTTGGGCATTAGGAGGGCGGGCACCGCATAAGGACTCATGCTTTCTTGGATGAAGCCCTTTCTCATCAATTTGTCAACTTGCCTCTTGAGTTCGACATGCTCGGTGGGGTTCATTCTATAGTGGGGCAAGTTGGGAAGACTAGCTCCTGGGACGAGATCAATAGCATGTTATATGTCACGCATCGGTGGAAGCTTGTCTAGGAGGTCTTCAGGAAACACATCAGCGAACTCCGCAATCATTGGTGTGACTTCAGGAGGGATCGTGGTGTTGGATTCCTTAGTAATTCTCTTGGTCGCAAGGATCACGAAGGGAGCTCCTTTTTCTACATCTTGACTGAAAGATTTTGCAGTAATCAAGCTGACACTGTTAGTTTTCTTCACTATATAGGCTTTGGTTCAGACGGTTCAGCCTTAGGCTCACGAGGTAACAACTTGATCTTCTTTCCTTCATGTTCGAATTGACACATGTTCGACCGACTGTAGATGGTAACATCCTTGTCGTATAGCCATAGTCGTCCAAGGATAATGTGACCCACATCCATAGATACGACATCGTACCAAATTTTGTCCTTGTAGAGACCGAAGTCTATTGGAACGAGACATCTTTGCTTGACATCCAGTGCTGAAGAGTCAATCCATGTTACTCTATAGGGGTGCGGATGGGGTTCGGTCTTCAGGCTAATTTTGGCAATTACAGTAAACGATACAGCATTAATACGACTTTCACTGTCTACAATTATCTTGCAGCTCCTACCGCCAATTTTCATAATGATGTGAAACATGGTGGCTCGTCTCCAGTCATCTTTCTCCTTGGGTTGAGATAAGGCACATCTGACGACGGATAAATGAATCGACGTTATTGAATGCAGTTAAGACCAATGCTATCACCTGTGGTATCATCGTCCATATCAGACTCTTCTTCTTCTCCCTGAAAGATAAATTCCTCTGATTCCGATTCTGATACTACTTCAGGTTTCCCATTGACTAAGGCAATATTGACTGGAGTTGGGCAATTGGCAGCTACATGCCCATATCCCTGGCACTTGTAACATTTAATTGTGGGAGTCAGCTTAGAAAACTCTCTATCAATACATTTACCTTTGTTCTCGATACTCTTGCCTTTAGTATCTGCCTTGTGGGAAGAAGTTTGACTTTGAAAACGGTTGGAGTACGAACCCAAGTTGGGCCTAGTTGTTTGTACCTGACTCTTAGAAACATAATTAGACTTGGTCGCATCTAAATCTTGGACTAACGCATAGGCCTTTCGAGCTCGGTGATTTCACGAGCCAAAAGTTAGGGTTCACAAGTCGTCCCTAAGTCCGGCTCTAAACCTAGACATGATTTGAGCTTGCCCTTCAGTGTTAATGACGTTGCATCTGATGAGGAACTCATCAAACTTCTCCACGTACTCTTGTGTCGATTTGTTGCCTTGAGTGTATCGATGCCACTTGTCTATGAGACGGGTACTGAACGATGGCGGCACATACTTTCCTTTAAGTTCATCTTTCATTCTTCTCCAAGTATCGATTGGTTCTTGGTCACGAGCAGCACGCACGTTCACCAAGTTAGTCCAATACTGGCTAGCTTGACCGGTTACCTTCATCGCTGCAAACTTAACTTTTATGGGCTCAGTAAGATCATACCACGTAAAGTACTTGTCAAGTTGTTGAGTCCAATCCAGAAAAAATTGTGGATCATGACGTCCATTGAATGTTGGGACATCGATCTTGATACTTTTTGAAAGTTAACTATCAGGGTCTCGCTTACCACGTCCTTGGTATGGTACCATTCGATTACGTTCTCCTTCGTGTTCATTGCGGTTTTCGAGACGAGTTTGAACTCTACCTAACCTATCTCCAGTCTGGGCTGCAGTTGGGGTCAGGTTGGCTAGTTGGGCTTGTATGGCGGCGATTGCATCGGCGAGTTGTTGGGGATCCATAGTTGTTATGCCAGACTCACTAGACTCTCCTAGCAAATAGGGGTGTCCACTACGGGTGGGCATGCACTAACAAGATCTAGATGAATGCAAGTAAAAAAAATTAAAATTTACGCAAAAATAAATGTGGTCCCTAATTATATGCTAATGCAAAATTTTCTACCTAAACCATGCTCTGATACCAAATGATGTGAAACAGTATGCGTGTGATGTCAGAAATCAATGATAAAGTTAAACTTACGACGTCTCACTACAAACAACAATCTTTAGGTAGGAGCAAACGTAAAACTAATGATATGGCAAGATGGGTTTTAACAAAATATAATACTCGCAATGTGGATAATTCCAACCGTCACAAATCATTCGCAATGCTTAGTTACATAGAAGGAATCTTACTTGCAATACCAAAATAGTAAAATACAAAAGCATGCGGATTCACACACCTCACCAATAATTTTGTGGACAACAGAGCAATTCTGATAATATACTAGAGATAACGTAACGGTGTAACCCAACAGTAAATGATGTACTGAAATAAAAGTTACCTACCGAGAAGGCACGCTCTCGGGTTTCTGCTTCCTTATATGTTTGAAATACTGACTTTGCTCATGAATTGACAATGTACTGATATTATCGTGCTTGCTGTTGCAGGACTTTGAGGATGCACTGCAAATGGTTGTCGCACGTAGAGGGCAGGGAAGGATCTGGACTGCTGCGGTGTTGCAGAGGGAGGGGAAAAATTCCAGGCTGCTGTTGTTAGCAGCTACTGTTGACGCAGGGAGATGGGGGTGTTTTGTGGCTGGTGGGTTAAAGACCGGTGGAAGTGATTTTGTTTGGTAGATGAAGGAGTAGATAGGGGTTCTGATTTTTTGATTTTTGTGGGTGAAGGAGGTAGGTGGGGTTCTAATTCTTTTGATTCTGCGGGTGAAGGAGGTAGGTGGGATGGGATTTAGAACTAATAATGGTTGGAAGTGGATAAGTGGGTTTGCTTTGGCTGAAGCTTTGGATGAGGGATTCAGATGCTTATTTTTGTAATTGGATTGGGTTTGCGAGTGTTCCGTAATTGGACTGAAAAATTGTATTGTGGGTTTGTAATTGGCGATAAAGAGATAAGATAAGAGATAGTTAAGATTTGGCTTCACACAAAATCATATCTGAAATGAGTTTCACACTCCAATTTCATAATTAAATTTTCAAAGAGAAAATCCAACAATTCATTAATCAAGAGTGCATTTCTATTTATTTCAATCAAAGTCAATTAAATAGGCTTACAATAACTGGAGTTTTCCCACACAACCGATGTGGTACTAAAACACTGAAAATAAACAAGATAAATAATACTAAAAGAAAATACAGACTCCAGCTAAATCCAAATAGAAGCAGCTCGACGCCTCCTGCGCTGATACACGTGATCGAATCTCCTTTTCGGGCGCGCTGATGCCATGTCCTCATCATAGGTTTTCTGAAATAGACCTTGAGAGGTTACACTACCAATTCTACGAATGTCTATACCCGACAGTTGTCACTCAATCTATAACTGAACACTTCATCTGAATATAGTCCCTCTATTGATAAAAAAGCATAACATGGACCCATTTTAACCCTCAATTCTACGGCTGTCTAATCTTGAAATCCTAGCTTATGGCACCAGCTCTGCCAATTTCTATGCATTCTTGGTTATTTGCCATGTGAAACAGTACTTGGCCAGTTCTCAGGAATATAGTGCACAAAATATGGATTGTATCAGAATATTTAGTCTTAAAAAAAATGCAAAATATACTATTCTGTATCACAGGGTTACCTGTTCACACTGCTGATCATGCAAACAATGCGCCAGAAGCATACATCATAGCATAATGGTAATCTTTAGAGTTTCCGTAGTTGGTTCTACTTCTAAAGATCATGTGTCGGGCAATGACTCCAATAGCAAGACAATTATCAAAAGATTCAAAGAAGTTTTTTAACGTGTAACCGGAACAGCACTAAAATTCCAATCAGAGAGTCCACTATTTTAACAATGCAACCTAAGAATCTACTTGATTAGGTTATGGGACATCTCATACAGGATAAGACAGGTGTCCGTCAAAAAAGGGGACTTGATTCCTTATTGTTCTTCCGGAATAATTCACACATCCTCCAGACGTAGAGCTTGTATGGCTTTGAAAACAGAACCCACAATGGATGTTAACATGTTCATAACAGAACCCTCTTAAAAAGGGCGTAAAGAATAAATTAGATAAAGGATGTGATGATTCAGTCATGGCACCCATTCATTGCAGCTTTTTCGGCCAAATCCTGATGATCTAGCTTTGCTTCTCCCGGTTATGGAACTTTAACAACTCTTCTCTTCCTTCATGGTTCAATATCTAGTGTCCTAGATGCAAAGAAATACACCAATTCATCCCAAACTTGTTCCTTAAACTCTATTGCAGTGAGACGATACTATACGTAAGGTCAACTACAGCTTCTAACACATTCTTTGAACTCATTAATTCCACAATCAAAAGTCCATACCCTCTTCTCTGGCATTGGTACCCGGAGGTGATGGGGAACCGGGCGGGATTCTCTCCCTAGGGTTTCTCACCCAAAGCACACAGGCTACAAAACTTTAAAAGCAATTTTTATTCATTCCAAAACTAACAATAATAATACCAGTCTTGGCTTTAAATAGGCCTATATCAACGGAAAGATCCCATTACAATCGATATGGGACTAAAAGAAAACTACCAAATAAATAAATAAAAATTATAATAAAGGGGAAAATATAATTAAAATAAACAGCCTAATGTCGCTTGCATTCCCCAGCTCTAATCGAACCAAACTGAAAGAGTGTGACGACGCCTCCTGGTGTAGAATCGCAATCCTAGAGAGATGTCCCCATCATTCCCCCGGGTTGGGGAAAACTCGACTCTGTCGAATGTGAACCTCCTCGGCTCTCATAATGCTCCAGACGATTAGGGTCCAACCGTTGGAGTTCCTCTCGATTAATCCAAGTGTTATCAGAATCAGGTAGTCCTTTCCAACGAACCAAAAATCTGTGGTAATCATCATCTCTAGTAGAGACAATCTGATCATCAATAATTTCATCAATTTGTTCTGCCATATGGGTGGGATGTATTTGGGGAATAGGAGGCAATAAGGGACTATCAGGAGAAGGCTCATCCAATAAAGGATTATCAGGGGGAAATTGGGCCCTTTATAAGCAACCAAATCTTCAATATTAAAAGAGGGACTAATGCCAAAATTCGGTGGGAGATCTACTACATGTGCATTTGAATTAATTTTCTTCAAAATTTTGAATGGTCTCGCACTACATGCATGCAATTTCTTCACGGTACCAGGAGGATACCGTTCCGGTCGAATACGAACCATCACGTAGTCTCCTACGTTAAACTCATGTGCTTTCCTGATCAAATCTGCATAAGCTTTATAGTTTGCGTTATTTTTCTGAATTTGATTGCTGACCTCCTTATACAAGTCATGAATATGCGATGCAAATGATGCAGCTGACTCAGACATCCCAGTATGATGGGTCTTAAATAGGCCTACATCAACGAAAAGATCTCATTACAACCGATATGGGACTAAAAGAAAACTACCAAATAAATAAATAAAAATTACAATAAAAGGGAAAAATATAATTAAAATGAACAGCCTAATGTCGCTTGCATTCCCAGCTCTAATCGAACCAAACTGAAAGAGTGCGACGACGCCTCCTGGTGTAGAATCGCAATCCTGGAGAGATGTCCCTATCAGGAGGTCTTGGATGGTTAAGACAAGTCTAAGACTTTCATTGACACTGCAAACAATATTAAGAGCATGTGCAAAGGGTTATTGATTATTGTTATCAGTCAAGCCTAATGGCGCATCCTTCCCAATGACATCTTTCAACTCCCAGGTGCAAGCTCATGTTGGGGTTCCTTATTCTTGGTTCAAAGAAAGGGAAAGTTGCTAGTCATTACCCCCACCTAATCTCCAGTTGTTAAAAAGAAGAAGAAAAAATACATAAATTGCTATGATATTCATTGTTCAGTTTTAGAATAATTTACTAAAACATTGAATACACTTCCACAACATTACTTCTAGGGATGATACAAAGATGATTTGTTGAAAGCATATCTAGCAACAAGAAATTAATGATTGTGTGGAGTCAGAATGCTTAAAATTCACCCAATAGTAAACCTTATAAACATGAACTTCCGAAGAGCTGGTTGGTTACAATTAGCGATCAAGATCTTAGGGATCCTTAATGCTGGACAAAATATTATCAAGTCAACACCAACAATGAATGAAGTCAATCTAAGAACTTGAATTTGTTTAATGAAAGAAAGGAGAGAGCAAAGATCAGCAAACAGGTAAGATCAATGCTCAACAAATAAATAGGAGAAAACCACCCAGAATTAAAATCTCATAAAAATGACATGGTAAGACGAGTGATATCCCAAGATCACTCATAATACCATGAATGAGAATGAAAATACGTCCTCTACAGTTTTGAAGGATAAGCTCGAACTGGTAACAAGCCTGTTTTAACATTACCAAAAACCATAAACTACCAGAATAAGAAAATAATTATAAATATTACATACCATTGCCCAAAAACTCAACCAAGTTATCTGTGCATAGTTTTTGCAGTTCCTTCGGAGGTTTGTCTTTCTTCAACAATGCCACCACATGCTTTGCGAGAATCGCAGGATCAGCCTCAGTCCTATTATCACAAAGGGGAGAAAAAAAAAACATCATAATATTTCTGGCAAGCACAATTCTCTCTGACAAGAAGTTTCCGTCAACAAGATGACCTATATGTAACCATATTTACTAAAACAATGAGAAAAAATTAAAATTTATTTCTGAAAAATCACCAGGAACTTCTGTATTTTGTACTAAAACATGTAACCTTCACTCCCAATATAAGAAGCACAAAATGGAATTATAAATGTTTATGAAAAAGCAAGGAGTCCCCATGAGAAAACAACTGAGCTATGGATGTATAAATGAGAAGAAGAAAAACCCAATGATTAAAAGAACAAGTGGCATCTCCAAGACACTCTATGCAGCATTTTAAGCTTGTTGATAGTTCATAGTTGTATTTATTTACTATAATGACATGTTAGCTCATACCCAAAATTACAGTAGCATATATCTCAATGAAGACATGCCCAAGTAGACATGACATCAAATACTCAAAACTTTATCTCCCATATAATATTATGCATAAAGAAAGCTGGGTTTTCAGGTCTAGGGTGCGATCACTAGCAGACGTGAATCTAGTTTTCATAAAACATGTTGCAAACGAGGTAATAGATTTAGTTCACAAATAACAGGTAATTAATAATATGTGCATTTGTTGTATTGTTAACAGGTCCTCAGTCTTCTGTTTAATCACATGACCATTCTCATTGAGTGCAGTTACCAATGTCATATGATGATTCATGACCCACTCGTTTGTTGCAACCATAGGCAAGAGTTTATTGTGGTGGAAACCGGCATATGCGTCAAACTAACTCTTGTTTGGGACACAAATAGTTGGCATGCATCACAGTGAGTCCCTTCTCAAACACAACGATGCTCTCTTTCATAAGATCTCTTAAAGCCCATTTATTTCCCAAATGTATAACAACAGTCCTACTAAGACATGGAAAATCAAACTACCTTTTTTTATTTTTAGTTTCAGATTTTTCATAATATATCCTCTTCTTTTGCAGAGATTTATATGCCATCATTAGGAGCATACAGGGCCACAAAGGTATCCACTCACTTTTATAAAGTGATGAAACTACATAAATACGGCAGCAAAGTGACAGAGAAGAAGTTCACCAAATAGAAATTGGCATATTGCACGGTCACAAAACGAGCTTCAGACTTCAAAAAGAAAGGTTATACTAAAATCTAAGTATCAATTTCAAGGTTTTAGTCTTCCAACCTAAATCAACTTTTTACACGCCAAATTGTTCATCGGATGAGCTAGAGAGACCAATTAGGACTACGGTTATGTCTTTCTTCATCAATCAGTTCACATTATCCTCTGCTGTTAATATACGACAAATAAATAAATAAACAGACTAAAAAATGTTCTCCTTATAATTTGTAAGCTATTTGCCCTCCAAGTTGCTATTCTACCAAACTCACTGTATATATCCACACGAATACAAACTGTACCGAATCGAGTCAATTAAAACCATATTGTGTGATTGAAGATTAAAAGAAAAAACAGAGAAGTTGCTATTCAGTGGCTATATACTCCCGTTCTCCCTCTAACAAAGGTTTCAACCAATGCCCGACATGAACAAATCAAAATCTAATAGTTAAAAGAGCAATAAATGCCACCACAGAAACAAGTTCTTCAAGCTTATTGTTATCATCCTATAGCTAAAGTATTATTAAATTGCCATTATACTTTAGTCCTCAATGCCAACCTCGAGTAACTTAAAGAAAAAACGAGGTTTATATGGTTCTGATCAAAGTCTCATTGAACAGATGATGAGAACTGTTAGGGTTTTCTAGAATTATTAGGAGGCGAAATCGAAAAAATCGGAAACTAAGGTTTTAGGCGATCCTTACAATGGTTCGAGATTCTTCAGAAGGTAGCCGGTGAGTGAGGCCTCCTCAAATTTCATGGCTTCCACCATTCGCCTTCCTCATCGGTGAGTGAATTGGGAGATGGAGAGCGAACGAGAAGCGGAGAAGAGAGGACAAAACCCTAGGTCGCCATCAGAGGGAAAGGTGGCGCCGGCCACGGCCACGGCGGTGGCAGGGCGGAAATAATCGGAGCGGGGCGAGGGCTTTTTGGGGATTAGGGCCGCTCGCGAAGTTTTGGAGACGAAGAGAGGGGCAGAAATTTGGTGGCAAAAAAGAAACGCGGGCATCAACGTTGAAAGAGCTGCGATGAAAATAAAACATTTTTGTTATTATTTTTTGTCGGAATTTTCTACTAACGACCTTCTTTTTCTAGAAATAGCTAAAACATACTTTATTTGCACTTCTAAATTCACATTTCAGGTATGGGTGTAAACGGGTGCATGCATATGCCATCCGATCCGGATTGGATCCCTGTGAGTTGTGAATATGTGATGTAGGAAGGCAGAGTCGGGAATTAAGGCTGAACAGTGGACCAGACCAGGTCCTGATCGATCAAGGAGGACAGCAGAATATAGTGACCAATCGCGCGGTTTACCGCCCGACAATAAAGGACGAGTGAAGAAAAGCACAAGCAATTGGTCGACTGACCAGAAGCAGAGAACCAAGTTCCAGTCGCCAGATCAAGTGACCAGAAGCAGATGCAAGACTATAGAGCTCAGTCTCAAAGCTGATCGACCGTCCGATCGACCGGCAATGCTGAGAAGACCTAGCGTCGACCGGCAGACGAATATCTGCTGAATTCTGAGTTAGTTTAGAATTTTGCTTTTGGGTCCAAATTGGACTCCGATTGATTTTATCTTTTTTATTTTGAATTTAGATTTCCTAAATAGATTATGACTCAGCCTATAAAACGGTCGTTACTTTCTTTATTTTGAAATCAACAATTATTAGCTTTTGTTTAATAAATTTGAGTTTATCTCTCCAATTGCTCGTGGATTCGAGTTGTTATCTTTTGCTCATCGCTTTGAGTGAATTGGATTTAAGTGTCATGCTCATAGACTCGAGTACTTTCCTACCTGAAGACCTTTTTAGGGTTTGTTGGCGTTAGAACGAGATCTACGCAGCGTCATTCGCTTTCGCATCTTGCGTCAATTGAGATCAGAGCTTCGGCAACTTTTCGATGATGGCAGGAGATGACGATGAGTTGCAAGGCCTACCCGTAAGGATGGACACTGTTAGATGGAGGATCAGCGCTCTTGAATCAATATTGGGCGGTGTAATCTAAGAACTCAAGAGATTATCCCTCAAGATCGATGATTGAAGTCTAACTGGTGGTCCATAACGAAGCATATGTGATTGTTCGTCAA
Organism: Agave tequilana; assembly: GCA_038442645.1. Classification (NCBI taxonomy): domain Eukaryota; kingdom Viridiplantae; phylum Streptophyta; class Magnoliopsida; order Asparagales; family Asparagaceae; genus Agave; species Agave tequilana. The sequence continues at coordinate 103,302 of JAVJIF010008028.1, read as the reverse complement.
TCAATCTTCCTTCACCACCCCCACCTTCATATTCACCGCATCGACCACCCCCGTATCACCCGTCAACTAATCTTTCTCCACGAACTCCATCCTCGCATCCACCACAACATCCACCATGATATCGCCCATTGACTAATTTTTCTTAACCACCATTACTATACACCCTTACATTCAACGATGAATCTACAAGTTATGTTGTTCAGAATTGCAGTGCAACCAAAAGAACTCTGATACCACACAACGACATTAGATCTTTCACTTAAGGTGTTCGGTTAAGGATAAGACGTGCAACCTCATTATCAATAACGGGAGTTGCAAAAATATTATTTTTAGAGCACTTGTGGACTACTTGAAGTTAGAAACAAAACCATGCATCTTTACACCATTGTTGGATCAAGATGGACCTCTCTATCAAGGTAACAGATTGATATCATGTTCCTATTTTAACTGGCAAATATTATCAAGATATTTGTTGCTTGTGATGTGGTTGACATGGATGCTTGTCATATTTTTTTGAGGAGACCATGGCAACATGATATTAACGTTACTCGCAAGTTAAAGAGAATATCTATGTGCTCCTTAGAAGGGTAAAAGAGTTGTCATGAGGCCAGTTTCACCTGCCCCAAAACCTATAAAAGAAAAGAAGCCTACGTTCCTATCCATATGCAATCGAGACGAGTCCGTTATGGAATCAAAGAAAATAAAGAAAAGTCTTACTTTAGTTGTCAAAGAAGAATTTTCTCCAACCGTCAAAATTCTCGAGGAGATGGACCAACCATTGGAAGAGTCCAAAGGAGTCGTGCACAACAAGCTTTTGAAAATATTACCACCCATGAGGGATATTCAGCAACATGGTACGTTTATTTTTCATGATTTCGAAGATCCTTTCATGTGTATGTATGGTTGGATAATGAAGGAGCACCAACCAAACACTTTTCTCATGCTGAGTTCGCTCAAGATTACATCGTTTATCGTTCTCTTGATTGAAACTCGATGACGAGTTCTTTTAAAGAGAGGGACTGGTATAAGAAGGCAGAGCCAGGAATTCAGGCTCAATAACGGACCAGACCCAAGTCTATGTCGACCGCCTGGTTGACCGAGAAGAACAGCAAAATACAGCGATTGACCGCCTGATAATAAAGGACGAGCGAAGAAAAGCACAGGCAATCAGTCGACGGATGTAAAGCAGAGAGCTAAGTGCCAGCAACCCGGTCGACCACCCAATTGGCCAGCAATGCTAGGAAGGCCTAACGATCGATCGCGCGGTCGACCGCCAGATGAGTATCTGCTGAATTTTGAGCTTAAGATTTTATTTTTGGGTCCAAATTAGATTCCGATTGATTTTATATTTCCTTCTTTTGAATTATATTTCCTAAATTGATTAGAACTTTTTAGTAAGCCTATAAAAAAGACATTGTATTTTTTATTTTGTAATCAACAATTATTAGCTTTTGATTAATAAAATTGAGTTTATCTCTCCAATTGCTCGTGGATTTGAGTTGTTATTATTTGCTCGTGGATTCGAATAAATTGCTCGTGGATTCAAGTGTCGTACTCATGGATTCGAGTACTTTTTTGCCTGAAAATATTTTCAGGATGCGCTGGCGCTAGTCACGAGATCTAACTGGCGTCGTTCGCTTCCGCATCCCGCGTCAATATGAACATGAGTTCTCCTTGTATTCATATCCATATTTGTTGTCGGTGATTGAAATAGATACATGAGTGATGCTTGTCACATCTAATGTAAACTCATTTTGTTATGTCAAAGATTGAAAAATAGATTTGTTATTCGTGATTATATTTGTATGATATGTATCATGCATGAATTTGTTTGTAATATGTGTTGTTAGAAAATTTATGCTAGATAGTTCTTTCTCGATGTCAGAACAAATGAGATTGAAAGTAACTGTTTCAACTTTTTTTATATCTGTTTTTTTTCCGTATATGAATATAAGTTTTCTTTGCCAACCATATATGTACCCATGTTTTAATGTACACTAATATGATAAATGCTACATCTTATCTCTTTACACTTTGCACCCCCCTAAATCTGAGAATAAAATTTAAATTTTTTGTTTATTTTCTTTCATCTTTCTCCTTTCCCCTTGCTTTAAGCGATAAAGGATGAGCACTTATCATTTTACGGGCAGTACTAATAGTAAAATCATCTTGCTACATTGAGATGAAAAGTGGCACCTGCAATTGCTTGATGTAAATCAGGATCTAACATTAGAAACTGAAGAAATAAAAATCAGATTCAGATTCACCTTTGGATTTTTTTTTTCCTAGATTATTTTGGATTTTTTTCTAGATTATTTCTACACAAATTTAATATAAATCTTATATTGTAGATCTTGAGTTTAATTCAGTTTCAAATGTTTTTTTTTTTGCCTAGATTTTTTAGTAACATGCACTAAATATTCTGCTCCTATTCCCCCCTTTAAAGTCTCAACCAATGGACTAAATATATGATAGTTCTACTCCTTATTACACTCTTTAATATTTTCTCTTCCCAAAATCATTTCACTAGGACTTTACTTTCCAATTAAAAAGAAAAGAAAAAACATCAATGATCTTTTACTTCTAGGATAGAAAGTTAATCAAGTTTTAACATAAACTAACCCCAATCAACATAGATAAATTCACTTCCATTTAAATTGTGCACCAAAATGGTTTCAACCTTCTGCAAATTGAAGTATATGAAGTTCCTAAGTTCCTACATCGCAAGTATCCCAGCTACTCAACAAACCAAAGGGGAAAAAAGAAACACCCATTTTATACACATCTCATATGGCACTTTATTCATTAAAAAAAAGAGAGAAATATTAGTCATCAAATACATCTTGCCGGAACTTCATCCAACTACAGTCCATCTTCAGTACAGATACTCAACAATACAATGCTTGGCTGAATACCCAGACCATGGGACTTCAAGTGTCACCATACTTTCCTCATGCACAAGCTTCACTTCTTCTCCATCGATCCAGCAACCCGCCGGCCTCACAGACAAGTAAACCTTCATCTCACCCACCCCCTTCATCGCAATCTTCACCACCGGCTAGCTAAGTGTTGAGATTTGGGTCCAACAAATAGTCCCACGTCAGCTAGACGGGGAATGATCTTAGATATATAAAGATTTGAACAACTCCACTAGAAGGTTAATTTTTTGAGATGGTACTCCAAGTCTAACAAGTGGTATCAAAATCACGCCCCAAACTTAGTCGTATGTGTGGGTGATGTTTGACGATGTAAATTCCCCCAATGACGTTAAGGCACAATAGACCTGACCACCCCACTGGCGCAAAAAAAGGCGTAATAAGCCCATGTAAAGCTAATGTTGGGCTCTCGAGAAATTTGATAGTGGTGCTCTTTTGCAATGAGCAGGAGACTCTCTGGGGATGGTCTTGGGTATATAAAGATTTAGGCAATTCCACTTAGAAGGCTTGTTGTTTCTCTTCACGGACAACATGTTGTTCACCGGAGAGATACAACGAAGACTTCGTAGTTGAATGGCTTCAATAGGACAAGGTTCTTTGCGCAGTAAGAGTAGACGGCGAAGAGCTTCACCGCTTGGATCAGAATCAGGCTCTCGCGGTTGTTCCACTCTACATCTACTGGTTTCGCCTTTGCGGTTATGGCGCGGGAGTATTCGGAGGCGCACTTGTTCTTCCGGGCCTGAGGGCTCCAGCCTCCTTGGCAGTTGAAGGCTCCCAGAACTCCAGTGTACTGAAACACATCGGGCAAAACTTTTTAGCACATTGTTTTTACTAACAAGATAAATAAAAGTTGAAGTTGTTAAAAAAAAAAGAAAAAGAAAAAGAAAAAGAAAAAGGTTGAATGCCTTGTTCAGATTCCAAATCTTCAGCATTGTCTTGCCATCATGCAAGGGGTCCTCAAAGAGACAATCCATTGTAGGAAGGGCACGGTGCTCACAACGAAGGACCGTGCCATCAGGCAACGCCAAGCTCGTGTTGCCCAACTGGGTCACTGACATAGATCGGACCGCCAGAAACGGCTCAGAACGCAGCATGGAATGCTGCGCAGGGGTGAGCGGACTGGAACATGTCCCAGTCAGGGTGGACGAAGTTGCCCATCCAGAAGCTGTTGTAGGCACCATATGGCACCCCTGGAGCCAGAACGTGCCGCTAGGATCGCCGGCTGCGTCGGTGCACCAGAAATCGTCACCTGCAATCGCATCGAGCAAACAGTTATATAAGTACCAAGACAAAAAGAATGAACACGTAGCAGAAATTGGACAGGGACATTGACATACCAACTCGGCCGAGGGAAATGATCCAGTGCCGAGGAACATGAAGTCATTGCAATGCTCCATGCTCGCAATGACCCCGTTACCATTGAAGTACATTCGCACGGATCCAGTGAGGCCTTTGTAGTAGGCCTTGGCAAGCTCTACTCTTCCTCCATACTCTTCAAATAGCATCTCTTAACACCTGCATTAAGATGACGCATAAACAGTGCAAGGCCTCAGTGAATCTAAATTTCACTGTTATCCTATGTGCAAATTAACCTTATATTGGATTTAGTCCATCATCATGTAGAACCTTCAGAAGAAGGGGGGAAAATCTATATAATACAAACTAATCATTCATCCTTGATATCCAAAAGGCCGAGGGAGCCTCCATTACATACCCACTAACTGTATCCCTTTGGGCCATTGGAAGGATACAATATTTCGACCCGAAATAATCTTGGACCTGATTATTACTAAATTTGAAAAAAACTCATGTTGGACCGCTTAAGCAATTCAAATTTCCCATTCTACCTAAGCCTAGTCCCATATTTATTAATATATTAGAGAGATATAAGACAAATAGGAGGGGAAAAAAGGGGGGGAAAAAAAAACCCCATGTTTTAGTTCTTATATTTGAAAAGCAGTGTACTACAAAATAAAATGCCCTAGAATGTGACCAAAATTTTTGCTACAACTTGCAACTTCAATAATCTTAATGTTTACAACTTACCTTTGCTCCCACGCCTCCATCGGATCTCCTCCAACGGCTTATGCGCGGAAATTATCTGCTCGAAGATCGAATTTTATGTGCAAAAAGAACAATCCACAAGACACTAATTGCCTTCTAGCTATATCATCATCATCCAAAAAATAATAATAACAACAATAATTTCAGGCTACCTGTAACACCCCGCTTTCGGAATACGTACTTAGTTGCGTATTCAGATTTTTTTCGATCATATTTTTCAATTTACTTCCTGTATTTGTTTTTCTTTATGAATTATTTATATGATTGTTTTGCCTTGGATTGGGATTCGTGGACTCGGAGTCAGCCCTAACCTGAACCGGGAACCCGATCCTAGTGTTTTACTCGATTTGGTCTTTCTGCTATTCTGATTTGACCGATTTCTGTTTCAAACATCATTTTCTAATATTTTAGACTTTCTATGATTTTCTGGAATTTTCCTGAATTAAATTGGAAATCTTCAAAACCGGGATCGATCAATTCTGCTGCTCGATTCTCGGATTTTTAATTTACAAACGGAATACAATTTCTAAAAAACGGCTTTCACATCATTTCTTAAAATCATATTTTCTATCTAAATACTTTTTCTGAGATTTTTCAGAATTTATCAAAATCCGGCCAACCCGGTGTAGACCGATATTGACGGTTGACTTCAGAATTTTTATTTTGAAAATGAGATTGAATTTCTAAAAACCGATTTAACCAAAAATCTTTAAATAATATTTATTATTTTTGAGAATTTTTGGGAAGTTTTCCGAACTACTTCATTTTTCGGACTTTTTCGGAATTTTCGGTGTTTTCCCAGATACCGAAATTTTATCCATATATTCCACTTTTCTCTTTTTCTCTTTTTCTCTCTCCTCGCTAGACGCGAGTTTCACCAACCTGAATTCATCATTAAATGTAGAGATCCTCTCCATACTGCATTTAATGCACTGCTAATCAATTCCAATCAAGTCAAATCTGACTTTTGTCCTTTCTGTTAAACGCAGCATTCCCGTTTTTTCCAAAACGCGAGTTTCATCCTCGCCTGGGCAATTGCCAGACGCGAGTCCTTGTTGCATGGGGACGCAGGCTTCATCTCCGCGTCTGGGTTAGTTGGCCTAGACGTGGGTCTCCTTTGCCAGACACACATATCATCTAAATGGGACGCAGATCCCATTTGATGAAAGGATGACAATCTTATTATATTCATTTTCCTCCATTATATAACCACCCCCTATCTTCTTCTCTTTCTTTCATTTTCCTTTCCTTCTCTTTCCAGCCAACAACCAACGAACCATGGCAGCCCAAAAACAGCAGCCAAGCCTTCTCTTTGGCCGGCCATCCACCCTCCAATTCCACCACCATCTCCACCAATTCCACCATCTTTTTCTCCTCCATCTCCTCCACCATTCCAACAACAACCACACCAACTCCAACCACCAACACCACCTTCTTCTTCCTTTCTTTCCACCAAACAACCCATTCTCACCACTAACTTCACCATCGTTTTCAACACCACCTACACCGCCTTGGCCACCACGAAGCACAACAAGTTCTCCTCGGCGAGCTCTTCCATCCTAGCCAACTCGTCGCTCTCCGAAACATCGTTTTCAAAATTCCGAAAATTCATTTTGTACTAGACTTGCACTCCATTCTTGCCTTGGGCTTGGAGCCTTGGCCGCCTTCTCCGGCCAACTCCGGCCATCTCCGGCCGTCGCCGGTGACCACCGGTCATGGCCAGCCACCAAACCCCCCTTTCCTTCTTTCTTTCTTTTCCTTCTTTCTTTCTTTCCTTTCTTTTCCTTTCCTTTTCCTTTTCCTTCTCTTCTCTGTTTTTCTCCCAACCTGCGTCTCTCTCCCTGTCAACCTTGCGTCTTCCCCTTTCCTGCGTTTCCCTCATCCTTGCGTCTCTCTCTTTTTCCCTGGACTCTCACTTTCTCATCTCCCTCTCTCTCTCTTTCACTCTATTGCTAGACGCGGCTCACCCCCGCGTTCAAGCAATTCTTTAACGCGATCCTCGCGTTTTTGTATCAACGCGACACGGAGTTCATGCTCGCGTCCGCGTTCTCCTCGTGTCCTTGCTTAAATGCGAGTCTCGAACCCGCGTTTGTGGAAATCTGCGCGACGCGACTCTCGCGTCTGCGACCCCCGCGTCTCACTCTCAATCTCGCGTCCCCCTGTGCACACTCTCTCCCCCTGTGCACTCTCTCTCCCCATATACTTCTCTCTCTAGCTCTCTCTTTCTCTCTCCTCTCTCATTCTCTTTCTCTCTTGATTTCCTCCTCTCTCTATATCACTCTCTCTAACGCGTTGACGCGTTGATTTCCTGGATTCCGGAGATCGGGGATTTCACTATGTTTTCTGAAGATTTAGGCGAGTGTCCTCGCCTCCATTCGACTTTCCCATTTTATCGGATCGACTTGTATTTACATTATGTATCACTTGACAACTGATGTGTTATCATTTACCATGCTACTGCTGGACACCTGCTCCTGTTATATTATCTCTTATCACCTGTCTCCTGTTATGACATGACTTGTCACCTGTCTAATATCACCTCCAAGGCATATAACACATGACACCTGATATACTGCAACTTGACACTTGTTCCTTGTTATGACATGACTTATTACTTGTCACTTGCCTGATCACTTGTCATTGTCATGTTGAAACCTGATACCTGTTATGATTAACTCTCTACCCATGGTTATCACATTACGGGAATGTAGTACTTGATCTCTTATTATGAACTCCCGTTACGCTTGTTATGTATTCCTGTTATGACCAGTTATGATCCTACTCATTCCCGTAATCTGATAATATTGTTAATAAACTATAAAAGGGATAACTTGCACGGGGAATGGGAGGAAGTGATGGATGCCGGTATGATGCCTTACTTATAGTAATGGAATACAAAACTGACGATTCGTGTTAGGGTGATTTCAGGCCCTCAGAAGATGCGTGTTAGGGGGATTTAAGGCCCCCAATGGCTATGTCCCGGGCGGACGGGAACTACTATAAGTAGGAGCTATCAGTTCTTCATCAACTTCCAGTAACAAACCTCGGCTTGCTTATATATGGATGTATGTGTGTTGAGATGTACCCCAGGACACATACCTAGATATATGGGTCAGACGAGTAATAATAATAAAATGCCAAGATAATGACTTATTATGTTGCTCTACAAACTTGGTTATACCACTTGTCTCGCCACAATTGCTTTCATCGAGTTTTACTTTGGATTTCCGATTTTATGATTACTATATAATACCTGCTTACATCCTGTTTTTACCACCTCTGTTCTATTCCACCAGTCTCCTACTCTTGTCGTATTATACCATGTGTGTGATTATCTATGCTCGCCACTTGGCTTTCGCATCACCACTCGTCGGGGAGTTCTGACTCCTCTGGATCCTCATGTCCAGGTCATGGAGCTTGGAGCGTGTGGATTCTCCCAGTTGTTGATCAGAGTGGCGCAGCGGTAGCTTGAATCTCCAGCAGACCGTTCAGAGCCTTATCCTCCCAGGCCCCCTGTTCGGCTCCAGAGTTTTCATGTTATGACTCTGAGTCTCCTTTTGTACTGTTCATACTTGTATACCCCTTTGTATTCTCGCATTTGCGCATATACTGGTGATGTAATATTATTGTAATATTGGGTCACTTCCTGTGATAACTTTGTAACTGTGCTCTTATGTTGGAATGTATAATGCACCACATGCTTCCGTACTCTGATTCTTGCCTGTACTGATGCTTAGCGTATATACGTGAGGGTATTTCTGACCTACGTATATACGTTGCAGTAACGTCTCCATACCCGCCGGACCGGGGCGTTACACTACCAATTTACCTTTTTAACAAAAACATTGCTTAGACTTGAACTTTGAACTTTGCATTTTTCACAAGATTAATTTAGTGTCCTTTCGTGAACAACTTGACAATTGTGGGATCAAATATGTCTATTGTTTAATATCAATTAGAAATAGACAATTAATTAATTAAAGTTTGTTTTCTTAATTAATTAAACACTAGCTGGTCGGTGAGACTTGAAATAGACAGTCAACGGACTTATATAAGTTTGTTTTATGTATCAAAGTCTAAATGCAAACATAAACACATCCTATATATTGTTAAAACGATGATAATAAATATGCATGTTTTGAAATATTTGTGATCTGATACTGTGTTAAATACTTGTCATTTGATTAAAAGGATGCCCTCCTCTCTTCTTTATAATAAAATTTCATTTTCTTGTCTTCAACCTCACAAAATGTCTTTTTCATTACTCACATATTTGGCTGTACATATTTTGTTTAGGACTTATCTCCAAGTTTGGATAAACTATCTCTTAGATTTATTAAATGTGTCTTTGTCAGATATTCTAGACTCAGAAAAGAATATAGGTGCTACAATCCATTTACCAGAAAGTATTTTATGTTTGCTGATGTTTCTTTTTTGAGTCTGTTTCATATTTTTCTCCGGATTGTCCAAGTACTTTTTCATCATTTGTTCCTCTCCCAATACCTGTTCTGTTGTCTGCACCGATTCCTACTCCTGATGTCTCTTCGTCATTGATGCAAACAGACACTACAAAGCCACCTGCACCGAAACCTCTTCGGATAGTTACTCGGCAATACACTCGCCGGTCAAAAGTTCCTACCCATCAATTAGGCCGACTCCTCTCCACTGGAAGGTCCATCTCTTCCGCCATCCATCACTCCTTCTGACATTAATGCTCCTATTTCTATTCGAAAAGGTAAACGATCTTTTATTGATCATCCTATTTCTAATTTTATCTCTTATAACTGTCCTACCACATCTTTTCGCTAGTTTGCCTTGTATTCTATATCTATACTCAGGTCTTTTGAGGAGACTTAATTGGTACTGGCTTGAAAACAGGTCATAGATAAAGAGATGAATGCTCTTATTTCTTGAAAAACATGGGAGTTGATCTTTGCACCCACAGATGTTGTTGTGGGTTAACACTGGGTTTATATTTTAAAGTATCGTCCAAATGGTTCAGTGGATTGATATAAGGCCAAACTTATTGCTAAAGGTAATACTCAGACCTATGGCAATGATTACTTTAAGACTTTTTCATCAGTTGCTCGGTTGGACTCCATCAGGATTCTATTTTCTATTGTTGTCAATTTGTCATAGCCCTTGTTCCAGTTAAACGTCAAGAATACCTTCTTGTATGGTGATTTAAAAGAGGTATATATAGAGCAACCTCCAGGGTATGTTGCTCAGGGGGAGAATAAATTATGTCTCAGGAAGGCAATATATGAGCTCAAGCAGAGTCCACAGGTATGGTTTGAGCAGTTTAATATCACCATCTCTGGTACTGGTTTTCATCGTTGTCACTCATATCACTCGGTCTTTATTCGACATACTAAGTCTGGCTTAGTAATTCTAGCAGTGTACTTGATGATATTCTACTGACTGGGAGTGATTCAGCTGGTCTATTAGAAATAAAAGAGTATCTTACGCGTCATTTTGTGACCAAGGATATGAGTAAGTCTAAATACTTTCTGAGATTGAAGTTGCGCATAAAAAATATAGTGTACTTCTCTCTCAAATGGAGTATGATCTGAATCTTCTAGAGGAGACAGGACTTTTGAGGTGCAAACCTGCCAATACTCCAATCGAAGTCAATGTGAACATGTGGTTTGATGGTAATCATATTCTTAATGATCCAGGAAGGTATAAAGATTGATTGAAAAATTGATCTAACACTTACTAGGCCGGATATAACGTTTATTGTTGGGGTGCTGAGTAGATTAATGCATCAGCCTAGAAAGGTTATTGGATAGCTACACTAAGAATTCTATCTTCTGTCAAAAGTTCTCTAGAGAAAGGTCTGGTGTACAGGAAGAATGGAAATGTACGCTGTTTTTTGGTACTCCAATTTGGTTATGCTATTGAAAAAAGATAAGAAATCTACCACTAGATATTGCACTTTATTGGAGAAAACCTTGTGACTTGGATGAGCAAGAAACATGTGGTATCTCGATCTAGGGGCCGTTTGTTTCGCGTAAAACTCCGTAATTCGTAAATGACTTACTATCCAGTTACAACTACGGCGTTTGTTTGGACCGTAATTCGTAAAAGACTTACGTAACTCAACTAACACTCACTTGCAACCCAGTTACCACTCACTTACAGCCCAGTTACAGTTAATTTTGTGGTCATACAAATTTGTATTATTTTTTTATATTAATGTTAAAATTTTTTAATATTTAACTTTTTTAATATTTATTTGCAGTATTAAAACTTTTAAAATCACCAAATAGTTAATTTTGTGGTCAACTTTTTCACTTACGACTTATACATTACGACAACCAAACACCGTAAAGTACAATACACTTTCCCACTTTACAATTTTATATTACCAACCAAACACCATAAAATTTACATACATGTAACTCATTTACAATTGTAAAACACTTTACCAATTACAACTACGAATTACGGCCAGTTATGACAACCAAACAGGCCCCTAGTGTAGAGGCCGAATATAGAGTTATGGTTCATACTGCTTGCGAAATTATGTGGTTGAAGAATCTAATGATACAGCTTAGTTTTAGACAATATGCACCTATGCCTATGCATTATGATAATCAGTTTACTATCTATATTGCTCAAAATCTTATATTGCATGAGAGGACTAAGCACATTGAGGTTGACCGTCATCTGGTCAAAGATGCTTAACCAAGAAGGTGCTTTCTCTCCCATCAAAATAATTGACTGATCTTCTTATCAAAGTTGCTTCACCACAAGTATTTTCTAACTTATATAGCAAGCTGGGCATGATAAATATTTATGCTCCAGTTTGAGGAGGAGTGTTAAATAATGAGGTATTGAGTTATTGGGTCTTACCTATTAACCATGCCCAATTGTATGGTCTATATATTGTATTCTTGACATCAATAATAAACCTCAATTTTAAGGTTTATGCTTCTAACAAAATCCATATGTTATAGTGCAATTTTAAACCAGAAAACTCATTTTTGTTCTTTTTGCAGAGAATAATAGGAAAAAAATTGTTTATTGAAATGGAGGGGAAGAAATGAGGAAAAAAAGGGAAAGGTCCAAGATACCAAAAGTAATAAATCAGAATTATAAGTTTTACTAATAATTATTCATTAATTTCATTAATAATAATATCTACTTGCAATAACTATTATCAAGCACTAACTAACTAAAAAACAAACTTAAAAACAAAATACATATATCAAATTTACATGTTGTTAATTTATACATATTCAACAAAGATGCTTTTTAGTACAAAAAAAACTTAACACTTCTATTTTACTTTTTTCTCTAAATTTTGATATTTTGATGGATAGATACAAGTGTTTAGTATAGGAGGCTATAAGTAAATTACATCTAATATAAAAAAATAAGGATAGAAAATGATATTAATTATCTAAAATATAAAATCATTTTTTCAAATAAATGTAAATGAAGGTAAGAACATGTTCAAAACAAGTGTACTTTTTTTTTTCCTCAAAACAAGACCTGTTCCCTAGCTCATCTTTCTTTTAAACGAAGTTTATAATTAAATGCACCAAAACATTTATTTTTAAAAAAAAAATGATGTTTAAATGTCGTTTTGCTAACAATGGTCACAACACACTTAATTAGAAAGTTTACAATGAAAACACAATGAAGATCAAATGACAGTTGAAAGGGACTGAAAAATACAAGAGAAACAACCCTGAAAAAAATAGAACATAAAAAATAATGCTAATAAGTGATAAACATAAAAAAATAAATGAACAATCACAACACCGTTATAATTTATGTCCAAATATAATGTTGCGAACATGACGATAAAATATGAGCAACATGTCATATCAAACCCAACATGTCGGGGATATTGACTAAAAAGTGATGAAAGCCATATCTATTTTCATGTCGCGTTGAAGCAAGAAACCGACATGTTAGATAAACATTACGGGAAATGTAGGAGGCCATTTAAAACAGTGATAAATGCATACATGTATACAAAATTAATATATTATGATGGAAATCAAATGGATAGAAGCAGAACCAGTTTAGAGTTTTCTTTCAATCGGAAATAAAATCAAAGGCTGGGATACTTTTTCTTGGGATTACAAAACAGCGGCCAAGATTTGATAAAAACAATTGAGGGTCATGATTTACTCTGCAGCCTGCACAGAAACAATAAAATGCATTTATGGTAGTAAGGACTTATATATATGTGTGTGTGTGTGGAGAGACTCAATCTTAAAAAACCTTCTCCATTCAAGTCAATTCATATTTTTTAGGAGTGTTTAAAAAAAATCAAGTGTTTCAAATTTGTTTTGTGTATCCATCAAGTAGGCATAAAATGACAACCTAAAAAGTGAGTTGTCTAAGCTTTAATGGTGTAGAATGTTTGACACCTAACAAAAAAATTGTGTTAAGATTCTAAAGTGTTTATATCACGATCAAGTTGTTGAATCGAGAAATTGTATGCCCCAAATCATAGATCTAAGTAACATGCCACTTATAGCCATCCATTTGTACCTAATTGATGTATGGGAAATGAGAACTTCAAAAGCACTAGATTTTGTATTTTTAGTCACTTTAAATGATAAAAATCAATTTAATGGAGTGGATCTTCCATGGATGGCCGAACATTAAATTTGAACATGAAGGAAATGAGAGTAGCCAACATATAAGTGTGAGCACGAACATGCATGTATAACCCACCATAATGCCCGTCATTTACTTAATATTTCTAACATGTCACCTCACGCTATCGAACATGTGATCCCCCTGGCTGCCATGCGCTGGGCATTTGCTATTTAGATACTTGGTAGTTGGTACTTATATGAATTCTTGTGAATATATGTGCACAGATGCATGCATATTAGGTGTGTTTGTCCACCCATGTTTAGGCATGTATCTTGGCATGTTTGTATAATACTATTTAGATAAATGAATATAGATAGATGAACACACATCATTGTGCATTTAAACTTCAAAACATCATGAGAAAACCAAATTGATAGTCCATAAGTGGCCCTCATATAAATCTATGCATACCACATGTAGGCAGGTCTGAGTGTTTAAAATGTTACAGATAAACAAATAGTTCATTAGTACCACTCCTGTGAACCATAAATTTTTATAGTAGGTAAATTATTAATTTAAGGGTATGTGTACCTTCAGAAGCCATTGCCCCAATCTCGTCATTTTCTTCTTGCAATGTTCTACACTTGGCCATTAACATTTTTCTTATTTTGCTGTTTGCACTAAAGTTGATAGCAGCAACATTGTCTTGAAGTTCTCTCACTTTCTTCTCTTTCTTCATTCAAATTCTAACATGTAACAAAATGGATGGGCAACTTAAGCATGAAAAATTATAGGGAAAAATAAATAACCCTTGAAGTCAACATCACTATACTCTGCATTTCTGAGAATTTTTTTATTACAAAAAGAACATGTGAATACTTCTTACAAGAGGAAACAAATCAACCAAACAAGATCATAGAATGAAGGGTTTTTTTAACTTTTGTTTATTTATGATTATTGTTATTTGTTTTTTTTTTTTTATGTTTTGGAAGAAGTATTCACATACAAGGATGCAGATGCAGAAGATAAAGAATAAGCATACCATACAAGGATTATAACCTCCTCTGACAAACAAGAAGACTAAAATAAAATACCCCTTACAGGAAGATCAAAAGCACCTTAATTGCGTGTAACTCCTCACGTATTGCCGGATCAAACAATAACCTCCTTGTCTGTCAAAGTAGATACAACAATTTTTAAGATGTTCCTCAAGGATTATGAACAAATCAAGCAACTAAGGTGACGGGGGACGAACTCTAGGAAATCTAAACTTAGGGTTCTCTCCCAAGATAGGGTTTGGGAATCTCTCCCTAGGGTTTCTCACCCGAAGCACACAGGCTACTCAAAATGCTCAAACAGCAATTTTCATTATCAATCATTAACTGAAGAAAACAATAGTAATCTCAGCCTTATAAAGGCCTAACAAAAAAAAAATAACTCCCACCACAACCGATGCGGGATAATACCAACCAACAATAATAACAACTAAAACAAACTACAATAAGATAAGATAAGTCAACAACTAAATCAAACAAATCCTATTAGATGTCCCCATCATTCCCCCGGGGTTGGGGAAAACTCGACCCTGTCGAATGCAGATCTCAACTCTTAATCGGGCCATGGTGGTGGCCGTGGACCCAACATATATGCATCAAGGCTAAACTAAGGCAGTGTGGGTGGGACTAGCTTCTGTGACAGATTTGTTATACAGGATGACAACTCAAGCAATGCACAGGTAACAGAAAGAGACGCATTCTCCAGGATGAGAATTGAATCAACTATACTTCGCATCATGAATAGTCTGACCTCCTGTGACTCTGTGTCCTGTAGGAAGATCTGCAAAGGATCGTACAAGTCAAGCGATATTTGGGACACTTACACCCTCATAGTTGGTGTGGATGTCATTAGCTCCATGGCAAGCTCCGCTGATAGATCTACTGAGTTCTTTACAAGAGGAAGAGGCTCTTCTATCTTTGGCTCTGGTTCGGGTTTATCAACAACTACTGGCTCTGGCCCTATCTTAGCTGCATTATCTTGTTCTGGCTCGTGCTCCAACTCAGCAACAACTTCTGACCCTGGCTCCTCGAGAACGTCAGGCTCGACAAGGGCTGAAGGCTCTGGATCTGTGTCCCTCTTTGCAGCCTGAATTGCTGCAAGTTTTTCTAGGGCCGCCCGAATCTTAGTGCAGAGATCTGTGATGACCGGCTCTCGGGCTCTTGCTCAACATTGGGCTCTTTATAATCTGACTCAGATGAAGAAATGGGTGGAGCATAACGAGCGCGAAGAAAGTCTTGCAAGAGAAACCAATATCGACATAACTTATGATTGTTCTCTACCCAATAATATGGCTCTCCCACCAACTTCATTCGGGCATAGAGGCACTTTTGCTCAGATGTCAGAGAAAAATAATTGAAGAAAGTTTCAAGGTTGCTCTCCCAGTCTTCATAACCGTAACGGTCATAAAAACCACGAAAAGTCGGGACAGCCGCATACATTTCCATTCAACTTCCTTTGGATCACCATTAGTATGAATATATTGACCACAAAAATAAAATCCCATAAGGAAAATTTCAGTGCATAAGCTCAAAAATTACCCAAGAATCTTAAAGGCTCGAACTGAACCCAAATCGGACTGTTGTAGGACTTATAATAGCACCAAATAGGGAATGTGGAAGTCGTCTTTGCTGCTTGAACGCTGTGAAAATCTATCTAGTACCTCCGGGGCTCTGTCACGAACCCAATGCTTCAAACAGAGCTCAAAACGAACTCCGAACGGGCGAGCTTTGGTTTTTTTTTTTTGTGTGGGGGGAGATTTACAGGAACTGCGGGCTTACTGTTCACGTGAACAGTAATCGGCGGGTTTACTGTTCACGTGAACAGTAATATGCGGGTTTACTGTTCACGTGAACAGTAATCGGCGGTTTACTGTTCACGTGAACAGTAATCATCTAGGCTTTTTTTTCTTTCTTTTTTTTTTTTGATTTTCAAGAACTAGGTTTTTGGGAATTTGTGGAAGTTTTGGTGAAGAAAAAAAGGTTTTTGTGGAAGTTAAGATTTTGTGGAAGAAGTGAAAAAGACCAAGATTTAGCACTGATACCAAAATGATGGGGGACGAACTCTAGGAAATCTCAACCTAGGGTTTCTCTCTCAAGATAGGGTTTGGGAATCTCTCCCTAGGGTTTCTCACCCGAAGCACACAGGCTACTCAAAATGCTCAAACAGCAATTTTCATTATCAATCATTAACTGAAGAAAACAATAGTAATCTCAGCCTTATATAGGCCTATAAAAAAAAATAACTCCCACCACAACCGATGCGGGATAATACCAACCAACAATAATAACAACTAAAACAAACTACAATAAGATACAATAAGTCAACAACTAAATCAAACAAATCCTCCTAGATGTCCCCATCATAAGGTCTGATAGAGCTATAACCAATAATATATGAAAGTAGTAATACTACTAGATAATCCTTTTAAATCATTCGGCAAATAAGTTGACAGCCCTGAATGATGGCGGCCGCAACTTTTCTTTAGAACTCGGGCTGCGGACTGAAATTTCAACATAGAGTTTCTCCCAATCAAACATCTAATATATGTTGGAAAGAGAGGATATTACCAATGAGTTGACAGGATTGCCAAGTGTTGTCGAAGATCGCCAGAGAAGTCGATGACGGAAGGCAAAATAGCAGCAGCAGCAGAATCAGGCAAGTCGGTCGACCGGTCCGGTCGACCGACATGCACAGCATGCACAGGGTCATAGGCGGTCGACCGGCCGGTCGACCGAAATACCCTGACTATAAGAGCCAAACTTTCTGTTAATTTCGGTTGGCCGATGGGGTCGACCGGAGAGGTCGGTCAACCGGCCGGTCGACCGACAGTCGGGTTTGGGCGAAAATCTGCTGCTCCGCAAATCTAGGTATTTAAGCCTAATGTTGATTTCTAGGGTTGAGAGCCTGCGAAAAGGAATTAGCAAAAGCTCTCTTGCATTCAAAGAGGCTGATAGCTATTATAAACATCTTCCTAATAATTAATCTCTCCAGTGGATTGCCCCGAGGACGTAGGCATTGAGGCCGAACCTCGTTAAAATCGTGTGTTTGCGATTTGTGTGTTTTTCTTGTGTTCTATTGGGTGTTCTTTGTGCTTGGAGATCTGTGAGATTCTCTATTGGTTATTGTCATCGGCGCACAACAAGTGGTATCAGAGCTTCCAGGTTGCACTTGGGATTTCTGAGGATTTGAAGGGCTCGAGATCGGATCCGGTGGAGATCGTGTGTCGATCTCAAATCGGAGGTATTGGTGTTCGTGGAGATCGTGTGTCGATCTCAGAAGAACGCAAGGAGGGCTCGTTGAATATGTGGTAAAGTAGATCCGGAGAGAAACTCGATCTAGGGTTTCAAGGGACAGGTAAAAATCCAATTTTTATCTGAGTAGAGATCTATTTCAAGTTAGTTATTCTTCCGCATAGATAGAGAATCAGGGAAAATCTCAATGGCAGAAGAAGTTGCTTCTGTGAAGACAATGAACTCTCACCCAAGGATTGAAGTTGTTAAGTTCAATGGTACTAATAACTTCGGTATGTGGAGATGCGAGGTTATGGATGCGCTGAATGCATCTAACCTCGAGGATACTCTCCTATTGGAGAGGAAGAAGAGCACAACCACTGATGAAGAGTGGGTAAAGATGAACAGGTCGGCATGTGACTTGATACGTTCATGCTTGACACAAGACATAAAATATCTTGTGCAACATGAGACGTCAGCGAAGCATTTGTGGGAAACCCTTGAGAAGAAATACTTGACGAAGAGTGTTGAGTCCAGGTTGCAACTTAAGAGTAAGCTGTATCAGTTTCGGATGAAGAAGGGGAGCACAGTGAATGAGCACATCAACCGATACACAAAACTTCTTACAGATCTGATAAACGTGGATGTCGTGGTAGAAGAGGAAGACAAGGCGGTCATTCTCCTGAACTCACTCCCACCGGAGGAGTATGAGACATTCACTATGACGTTTATCAATGGTAGGCAGACTTTGGACTACCATGAGGTGTCATCTGCACTGATGAGTTATGAGACAAGGAAGAAGGAGAGACATCCTTCTCAGTCAAGCTCATCGGCGGAGGCACTGGAAGTAAGGGGCAGGAATTCATCAAGGAAGGGCAAGGAGGTTAGAGGAAGATCGAAGTCTAGGCCGGGCTTCAGGGATCTTAAGAGAAATCAGTGCGCTTTCTGCAAAGAGATTGGGCACTGGAAGGTTGACTGTCCAAAGTTCAAGGGAAAGATGAAAGAATCAAAGTCTGAAGCGAATCTCGCAAAAGTGGTAAAAACTGCAAGCAGAAAATCACAGGCAGATGGATCAGATTCAGATTCTTCAGTGTTCTCTTTTTCAGTTACTACTCCCGTTATAGGCTACTCGGGTGAAAACGAGTGGATCTTGGACACCGGTGCAACATATCATGTATGTCCTAATCGAGACTGGTTTACCAGTTTTGAGAAGTTGGAGGGGTGTTCGGTCGTCATGGGCGATGATCATCCGTGCATCATGGAGGGTGTTGGCACTATTCCAATCAGGATGTTTGATGGGATGGTGAGGAGCTGAAAGAACTGAGGTTTGTTCCTCAGTTGAAGAGGAACTTGATTTCTATAGGAGCTTTGGAATCATTGGGCCTTGGAGTGTCTATTAAGGAGGGAGTTCTTAAAATGACAAAGGGTTCGATGGTGGTGTTGAAGGCCGATTGCCGGAACAACTTGTACTACTTGAAGGGTAGTACAGTGGCAGGGCAGGTGGCAGCTTCTACCAGTCGAAGGAAGATTCAACCCGGCTATGGCACATGAGGCTGGGACATGCAGGGGAGAAATCATTGCAAGCTCTTGTGAGGAAAGGTTTGCTGAAGGGTGCTGAGACCTGCAAGTTAGATCTCTGTGAACATTGCATCATCGGCAAGAAGACCAAGGTGAAGTTTGGCACAGCTTCACACTGCACAGAGGGTGTTCTTGACTATGTTCACACGGATGTATGGGGACCTACCAAGACTGCATCGATTGGAGGTAACCACTATTTTGTGTCGTTCATCGATGACTATTCTAGGCGCTGTTGGGTGTACACTATGCGACACAAAGATGAAGTCCTAGAACTGTTCGTGAAGTGGAAGGCTAATCTGGAGAGAAGCACGGGAAGGAAGGTCAAGGTCCTCCGTTCTGATAATGGAGGAGAGTACAAATCAGATCCTTTCCTACAGCTATGCCTTGATGAGGGCATAGAGAGACACTTCACGGTACGAGAGACTCCGCAACAAAATGGGGTGGCTGAGAGGATGAACCGAACTTTGCTAGAGAAAGTTCGGTGTATGTTATCCAATGCAGAACTGCCAAAGAAGTTTTGGGCTGAAGCTTTGGCGTATGCATGCCATCTTGTGAACAAGTTGCCGTCGTCTGCAATAGGGGGGAAGACTCCTCTTGAAGCTTGGTCAGGAAAAGCTGCTGAGGACTATGATTTGCTACGGGTCTTCGGATGTCCAGCCTACTACCATGTCAGAGAAGACAAGTTGGACCCAAGGGCAAAGAAAGGGGTGTTCGTTGTCTTCAAGCGAGGAACCAAGGGGTTCAAGATTGGGACCAAAAAGACAACAAGTTCATACTCAGCAGGGATGTCACGTTCGATGAGGCTTCTTTGATGAAGCCTACGGTCTCTCAGTAGGGGGAGACCAGCAAGACCAAGGAGCTATTGCAGCAGGTGGAGATTGATGCAGATCCACCATCTCTAGAAGATTCAGTATCAGTTCGGATCATTCCTGAGGTGACACAGGGTGGTGATCGAGCAGTTGAGAAAGATGCTGAAGATGTTGAAGAGGGTCAGGAGCAGGTCATGGGTACTGTTCCAGATCCTACTGCAGTTGAAAGACCACGGAGGAACACTAGGAGACCAGGTTGGCTCACCACTGATATGGTCGTCGCGTATGCACTTCCAGTTGTTGAGGAAGCTATTCCATCTACCTTCAGAGAAGCTGAGATCAGTTCGGAAGCAAGGATGTGGAAAGAGGGCATAAATGAAGAGATGCAATCTCTCTACAAGAACAACACATGGGAACTCACCAAGTTGCCCAAGGGGAAGAAGGCCATAGGATGCAAGTGGGTGTTTGCTAAGAAGCAAGGATCTCTCAAGAAGATGCAGTGCGCTACAAGGCAAGGTTGGTGGCTAAAGGCTACGCTCAGAGGGAAGGAATTGATTATAACGAGGTGTTCTCCCCAGTAGTTAAACACTCGTCAATTCGGATTCTATTGGCCTAGGTTGCGCAAAATGAGTTGGACCTTCACCAACTTGATGTGAAGACCGCCTTTCTCCACGGCGATCTTGAGGAGATCTATATGACACAGCCCACAGGTTACAAAATTGTAGGGAAGGAAGAGTTAGTATGCAAGCTAAAGAAGTCGCTGTACGGATTGAAGCAGTCTCCTAGACAGTGGTACAAGCGATTTGATAGCTTCATCAGGAAGAAGTACACACGTAGCCATTATGATCTATGTGTGTACTACAACAGGCTACCAACAGGTGAATATGTCTATCTACTTCTTTATGTAGATGATATGTTGATTGCTTCGAGGTCGAGATCTGCTATTGATTCTCTGAAGAAAGTTCTATCATCAGAGTTTGAGATGAAGGACCTGGGCGAAGCGAGGAAAGTATTGGGCATGGAAATCACTAGAGACAGGAAAGCTGGCAGGATAAGTTTGACTCAGAAGGGCTATTTGGAGAAGGTACTGCAGAGGTTTAATATCAGCAAGGATACTAAGTCTGTTAGTACACCTATGGCGCCACACTTCAAATTGTCAGCA
Organism: Agave tequilana; assembly: GCA_038442645.1. NCBI lineage: Eukaryota > Viridiplantae > Streptophyta > Magnoliopsida > Asparagales > Asparagaceae > Agave > Agave tequilana. The sequence continues at coordinate 81,902 of JAVJIF010008028.1, read as the reverse complement.
AAGATGTCTCCGAGGAGTGTTCAAGAGCGTGAGTATATGTCTCACGTTCCATATGCCAATGCGGTGGGTAGCTTGATGTATGCTATGGTATGTACGAGGCCAGATCTATCACAGGCGGTCTCCATGGTGAGTCGATATATGCATGATCCTGGACAGGGTCATGGGAAGCTGTGAAATGGATCTTGAGATAAATCAAGGGAACAGTTGATGTAGGCCTAGTATTTGAGAAGGACAACACCGGAAAGCAAGAGTGCATAAGGTATGTGGATTCAGACTATGCAGGTGACCTTGACAAACGCCGGTCGATGACGGGATATGTCTTTACATTCTCACAGGCACCGGTGAGTTGGCGCTCCACACTTCAGTCTACCGTCGCGTTGTCGACCACAGAGGCTGAGTATATGGCTATGACAGAGGCCATGAAGGAGGCAATCTGGCTTCAGGGGTTGCTTGGTGATTTGGGCGTGGAACAGGATATGATGAAGATAAACTGTGACAGCATGAGTGCCATATACTTGGCAAAGAATCAGGTCTATCATGCAAGGACGAAACATATTGATGTCAGGTACCATTTCGTTCGGGAGATTCTGGAGGAAGGTGACATCAACTTGTTGAAGATTCACACTTTGGAGAATCCGGCCGATATGCTTACGAAGGTGGTGTCAGGAGTGAAGTTTGCACACTGCAAAGATTTGCTCCATGTCCTTCAGGTGATTTGAGCTTGCTGAAGCTCATTTGGGTGAACTACGGACGGCTTGATCCCATGGGCAGGGGTACGTTGAGTCGGTGTTCGGCTCAGATTTGGAAATCTTCACCGAGGTGAAGAATTGTTGGAAAGAGAGGATATTACCAAAGAGTTGACAGGATTGTCAAGTGTTGTCGAAGATCGCCAGGGAAGTCGATGACGGAAGGCAAAATAGCAGCAACAGCAGAATCAGGCAGGTCGGTCGACCGGTCCGGTCGACCGACATGCACAGCATGCACAGGGTCATAGGCGATCGACCGGCCGGTCGACCGAAATACCCTGACTGTAAGAGCCAAACTTTCTGTTAATTTCGGTCGGCCGATGGGGTCGACCGGAGAGGAGGTCGGTCGACCGGCCGGTCGACCGACAGTCGGGTTTGGGCGAAAATCTGCTGCTCCGCAAATCTAGGTATTTAAGCCTAATGTTGATTTTTATGGTTGAGAGCCTGCGAAAAGGAATTAGCAAAAGCTCTCTTGCATTCAAAGAGGCTGATAGCTATTGTAAACATCTTCCTAGTAATTAATCTCTCCAGTGGATTACCCCGAGGACGTAGGCATTGAGGCCGAACCTCGTTAAAATCGTGTGTTTGCGATTTGTGTGTTTTTCTTGTGTTCTATTGGGTGTTCTTTGTGCTTGGAGATCTGTAAGATTCTCTATTGGTTGTTGTCATCGGCGCACAACAATATATTAAGGTAAAATTTTAGCACAAAGGTTCAGCTAAAGAGCTGAGCCAGATAGCATGTCATATTGATGGCCAATGTAAAAGTCAAACAATCTACAAAATTTGCAGCAGCATACAATTTCAGAGAAATGTATATATTTGTCAAATAGACAAAATATAGCAAATTGTTTTTAAATAAAAAGATTAGTTTGATCGAGAGGCTGCTTGTCATTCACCAAAACACATTTCAGAAAACCAAAAGGAAAGCCAGAACATACAACAATATAATAATAATAGCACAAATGTTGCATTCTTGGACAAGCTGGCCCAGTAGATAGGAAAAAAAATGATGAATAAACAATCAAGTAATATAGAAGATTAGAAAAGGAAAATGTGCAACAAAAGCAAGGTGCATCATTATTTCCTTAGATCTACATGGATTCAAATTTTAAAAAATGTAAATCTTCTGGCAAAAGAAATACAGAAGGTTGGCACTTTAGCACTAATGTGCAGGCCTGAGATTTTGTAAAAATCAATAGTAATATCCAATAAAGTAAAATAGACAGTACAAGACACACACTTCATGGTCACAATGGTGCTTTTCTTTCTCCCCTTTTCTCTTTCAGGAAATGCAGTAATTTAAATGATATATAAAACTCAGCCTATATGCATCAGCTTTGTACCTAAAGGAAATATAATTATGCATGTTTTCCACTACAAAATAGATACATCGGAAATTCTATATGCTACACTGCCCGTTGCCAACTATAAAATGGCATAACTGTACAAGACTTTTTTGCATAAAAAGACGTGGAATGAAATAATATAATATAGTATATAATCATTGTAACATTCACTAATACTAACTCAAGAAGTGTCAACTACCAATTTTATGTGAGAACTGTGTCTCTATGGTATAAAATGAGTGTGAGAAGCAACATTAGAAGCAAAAAAAAAAAAGCACTTTATGAACAACATTCAAGCAGTGCACAATTTGACAGTATTTTGTCAGAGGAGACATTGTCCATCAAGTGATAGTCTGAAGAACTAACAAAGATGAGACCTATTAGTATATAAAAAATATTGCCCTCAACCCTCCCTCACTACAACTTTTAGTGCAATTGAAGAGAATTTTATATGGTATTAGAGCAACGCGGGTTCAAATCTCACCAGACGTGCATTTAAAAATGGGTTTAAAGAAAAATACCATTGCACAAAAACCTAGGTTCCAGACCATGAAAAAAGCGCTCAATGTGTTAGAACATTTTAGAATATAAAAGAATTACCCTTAACCCTCACCACAATTACAGAGTTTTGGGTTATTGGAAGAGAATTTTATAAGATAAAATGTGAAATTTCCAAGAGTTGTCAAGTGTTAATCGACAAGGTAAAGATAACTACGCACCATCAAAATATCGAGGGCAAATTAAAGGATAGGTACCATAGCTTGCCCAAGTTTCAGTTTGGGTACCAAAGTTTTTTTTGTTTCCTATTTGGAGAAAGTTCACTTCCATTAGTACCGTTAGTTTTTCCAATTTAAAAAATATGTGTTTAACATATGAGCTATTTTCTGGAGGAGAATGCCATTGTCGTCTTACTACTTGTTCCAATTCTGGTACCTTAGGGTTCACCAAAATAAAAAATATACCATAATTTTCCCAGTATGGTACCCAAAATCACACAAAATGTCAACATAGTTACGCTAAGTTCCATTTAGGGTACCCAAACTTTTGTTTTGGGGGTTCCAATTTGGACGCCCAAAGTTCACTCCCATTAACAACGTTAGTTTTTGCCATTAAAACAACGGGTTTTTCACATATGAACCATTCTATGTGATAGCTCCTCACGACGTTGCTTTTGCCTATAGATAAGCCCTTTAAAGGACTTATTCTATAGAACTTCTAAAGGGTGAAGAACTTTTACGTGATTAAGGTGTTTGTTACTTCGAAATTTTAAGCGCTTACTAAGACGTGGCAAATTGATTTTCGAAATGGATTCTTTTGGAATGAACAAATGAATGTATTATATAGAAAATTATAGGTGAGATCTATAAGAAGAATCATAGAGAAAGACCAAAAATTTCAGTTTAGGCCAGATCCCATGAGATCATGCAAGAGAAAAACAAGAACAATAGTCTTTATTCCCAATTTTTGGTGTCTGATACATAAGTCTTTTTCTTCCATTCAGCTTTGTTAAGGGTCATCTCCTTAGTTAAATAAAGCACTATGATATCATTCTTAATGACATCCCTCCGAGTTTAGTTAGACACCCCTCTAGTTCTCATTGCTCTATTAACTCATCCTATCAATTTTTCTTAATCGATGCACTCAATGGTCTCCATTGAAAATACCCAAGCCATCTCCATCAATTCAATTCTCCCTCATTGTATCCCTAGTAGGAAAAACATCCAACCTTTTATGAATGAACCCAATTTATTAATCTATCTCTTATATGTTGCCACTCATCCGTCTAAGCATTCTCATTTTTGCCATAGTAATTTTTTGAACATGTTGCCCACCATTTTGAATATAAAGCATCATAGGTCTTGTACTCGTCCTATAGAAAATTTCCTTCATAGGAATTGAAATTGAAGTCTCAAAAATCACTTCTCCACTTTAACCACCCCAATTTGATTTGTGGGTCATATCTTCGATCCCACAATCTTAAAGAATGATCTTGAATAGCGAAAATGAAGACTCCAAGGGTATTTGTTGACCATTTGTTCTACACTCGCTCCTTCTAATAGCTATACTAATTCCATATATTTTGTTTCCATTCTACGAATTTTAATATTTTATATTCTAAAACATCTCTCCACCTTTCTACTTTGGACTTATTCTTTCACTACTCTCATCAACAAATACCATATCCTTAATGAATAACATTCGCCATCGAACTTCATAGTAAACATGCCAGAGTAAGTTCATCAGTCACTAATACAAAGAAACAAGGACTTAATGTTGATCCTTGATGTAAGCTTATAGTGAAAGGAAACAGTTTTGTCTCCCCTCTAGTTATTGCCGCCTCACTTATTGCTTCACAATCCATATCTTTAATCACATAAATATACTTGCTAAATACTTGTTTCTGTGTGAAAACCCATCACATTACTAATTACTAAATAGTTGTTTATGTTCTAAAATCAATCAAATTACCTCTTTAAAAGCCCTATCATAGGCTCATAGCTTCTTTCTAAATCAATGAAAAACATTTGTACATTTCTTTCTTCTCATGATCTCTCTTCATTAATTGCCTTCGTAAATAAAAAGCCTCCATAATCAACTTCCAAAATAAAACCAAATTAGTTTTCAAAAGACAATATTTCTTTTTTATTCATTCTCTTCTCTTAAATAATCTCTCTCCAATGTTTCATTTTATTGCTCAAATGAAGTTTGAACAACTTTGTTATATCTCTCTTATTTTTATATATAGGTACTAAAGTGTTAACCCTCCATTCATTTGGATTTTTCTATTATTCATAATTTTATTAGATAATTTAGTTAACAATACAAGCATGTATCTTTTGAACACTTCAGACTTCTATATGAATATTAGTTCCATGCTTTCAAATATCAGTTGATTCTCATATATATCAACACTATCCCATCGGGTTTTGAGGCCATGTACGATATTAACCCTTGAGCTATATAGTAGTGGTATTAACCCTCGATCTATATAGTAGTGAAGCCAGAAATTATTTCTTAATGCAAAACTTATTAAAAAAATATCTAAGAACCTGTAACAAAAAAATTGACACTAACTCTCATAATCCAATCGCATTCTAACTAATTTACTGATAACCAGTACTTAATAAAAAAAGAGAAAATAACCTTTTCTGGCTACGCAATTTGATCATGATATAAAAGGATCTATAAAATCATAAAGTTGTTTTTACCTAATAACATATAAGTACCAGATAACCTTAAAGATTGGCCTTTATCTAAAGCCTAAATTCTAAACCAACCAAGTAAACAAAACAAGGTTCCCTGCAAACTTTAATGTTCATATCAGTTATCACTCAATCCTTAAAAGGTTAGCAATTCATTCAGAAATGCATAATGCACTACAAATCAATGTTATTTCATGTTCCCTGACCAAAATCCTACTCATCTCCAATCGAAAGTAAAATCACAGAGATGCCGATTTACCTTTTTTTGAACCAAATGCATCTTTCTCTTCATTGAGATCTCCAAAAGACCTTTTTCACCTACATTCAGGAACAACAGAAAAGTATTATAAACTCATCAAAAATAAAAGGGCTTCAAATCGGGGGGGGGGGGGGGGGGGGGGGGGGGGGGGGGGGGGGGGGAATGAAACTAACAAAATTAAAGTAAATTGGACCTGATCTCTGTCGCTCCCTATATAATCACCACCGAAATCTCTTCCTAAATTCACTAAAAAGAAAAAATGACCGAATATGGGAGTTAGGGTTTCGTTTCAAGAATTGAGAGAGAACTAAAGAGAGGAGAAAGACTCACATCGGCTATTTGGGGCTTTGAAGCCATCATAAACCCTAAACGAAAACCCGAAACACCATTTTTATGGTCTTTTTGCTCGAGTTCCCGCTTCGAAATACGCGCCGATTTGTGGGGTTTGGTAACTTTGGTTTGGTTTGGATTTTAGCGGGCTCAATTGGCCCTTTTGTGTTAGGTTTGGATTGAGGGGACCCAATGGGCCTATTGGACCGGGTTTGTCTCCCTAGATGTACACCATTCACAAACAATTTTTTCCCTTTTCTTATAAAATAAAAAGTGGGAGCAAAGTGCAAGCTAAAGAATTACCACCGCTGATATGACATTGGCTCCGCCTTAGCCCAAACCGGTCAAGCCCGCCCTAAGTTAAACCCAACACCAATTTTTCGGCAAGCTCGTTGTTGCATGCATTATAAATCAAGCTCGATCACTTGGTTGATGAAAGCGGTAAATTCGCTTAGAAATTAGAGTTCATACGAGTTAGAAAGGGAAAAGTCATAGATTTCAATCTGATCACATTTAATTTTTTTTCTTTTGTGTGTGTGTGTGTGACTAAATTCATCTTTGCCTATTGTCATGTTTTTTTTAATCTCACAAGTGACTCGAGACACAAAATCTCAATGGAATGCAATTTAAATGAGTGGAGTGACTCAGACTAGAAAGAAATCTAAAAAGTCAATACGTTCTCTAAAAATCTGTGTTAACAAGAGCCCAATTGTCGTAGGCCCGTTCGATTATTGCTCTCGTAACAAAGATATACATTGATATGATATCTTTAGTTTAAATTTAAACTAATCTCTTGTGCTTTTATTACGGTTTTTTCCTTTTAGGAAAAGTCTTATCTTTTGTATTAAATAAGGCACTGGCTGCACATAGAAATTCCTAACTCCTCTAAAAGAGAGAGGAAAAAAAAAAAAGGGTAATATGTCATAAATCCAATTACTATAAAGATGTAGGTGGAGACATTATGCCTTATCTAATGGGCCACTTTGATGCCTTTATTATGAGTTAAATTTAGAAAAACTATCATAAACTAAGTCTCAGATTTTCTCTTGAAACTACCATGAGACTCGGAGCCGAACATGTGAGTTGTGAGCTTCTGACATCCTTAAATTTCATCATAGCTATAAACAAAAAAAAATTGTATGAACAGAGAAGAGAGTGACAAGATCAAACGAACAAGGGGCTCCACCATTTGAGTGAGCCTCAAAACATCAGATCCTTCAAATGATGCAAAGCAACATTAACTTTGTATTCAATGAAGGAACTTTTGATATGAATGAAAGAAGACAAGGGAAGGAATTGAGCCAATGAACCCCAGGGAGATTAATTAGGGGGAAAGGGAGATAATAACATCAAATAAATAACAATTTTTACAATTATTTAAGGCTAAAATGAGCTTTTTAGCGCCGAAAGCAAAACAAAGGGCTTAATCAATACTATGCCGTGAAAACAGGAAGTGCACTTCCAAGGGAGGGGTCCTCCATTAACATAATTCAATCATTTTTATCAAGTGCTTGTGAAAGCTTTGAACTCAACAAAGATATGATATCTTTAGTTAAAAAAGACTCTAATAACTTCTTGCTTTTTGGTCATATTATCGTAGTTGAGCATTACAATCACGTGAAGACTGAAAACTTATTTGGTCAAAATCGAGTATGTAAGGGACTTCACGATTTTGGTGTTTGCGTGTGGGGGGCATGAAAGATGCAAAGCGCGAGTTCAAAGTTTCTACACCTGTTTGGTTATACTTGTTTCATGACCATAAAGAGAGAGGATTGTTTCTTTCTTCAAAAGTTTATTCCTTGATCATTGAAGAAGTGATGGTTATGAGTTGCACATCTAAATCTTAACTAATATATGCAATGGATTCTAGTTAGACTCCAAATGTTCTCTATTTCAATAAAATGCATGTAGAGAAGAATAAGTAAATGATGATTATACTTATATAGGGGAATCCCCTTGTAGGACTTGCATGAATGATTCATGCAAGAGAGAAAATGAGTTTAGAGATATTTATCACCATTGGTGAATAAAATAAACCAAAAAGTTAGATTGCTTGTTTTTTTTTTTATTTTTATTATTTTTTTTAAACTTTTTTTTTTTTAATGATGAACTTCACATGAAAATATTATTATTTTGTCTTCTCAGCAATATATATGTGAGCATGTGGATTCTTCAAGGTTAGACTCATGATGCATGTGATGGCAGGATAACATGACAATCAAAGTCCTTTTGTGGTATTAAACAAGAAGATTATGCAGTCATTCTTGCTCAAGATCTAGATTAGCCACTAGAAGACTCAAAATCATCCTCTCAATCCAAGTTTTTTAGCCTTAATTGCGATCGAATGAGCTATAAAACAAAACCTTGTTAAATAGCTGTTATAAAGGTTAATGCTTTTTTTGACAATGCTAGAAGATGCTTGGTCTATTAATGAAGGCCAATAACCAAGCATGCAATTGTTTCACATAGAAGGATTTAGGTACAGAGTAGAGAATCTATAATTAAAATATTAAATTAGCACCAAAAAGCAATTATTTGGTTCCCTGACTTTGGAGTATCAACTTGATTTTAGGAATTGTTAGCCCCAAAAAAAAAAAAAAAAAAAAAAAATCAATTTAAGATATAGTAGATAATATAAACCACACCTATGTCCTCAAGAAAGATTGTTCACCTCTATTTATTTATTTATTATGTTATCATCTATTGCTGGTTAGTTGGTTGGCTTGAACTTATAGCAAAAAATATATACATCCACTATTTATTTGGGAAACGAAATTTGCATATATTTTTCTTACCACACATGGATCAAGGACACAAAACCTTCTTATTTAAATAAAAAATATGAACTAACTTCCCATGCATGAATTACTAATTATTCAAATAGATGAACCATCAAATCCTCAAGGGTAGCCCTTAAACAATTTCCAAAAGTTTTAACATAAATATTCTACCCGCGCTCATCTTCTAACTTTCCACGATAATTCATCAACTCGTATTATGATCATGTGTTTCATAATTCGATTTAGATAAATCATCATTAATCTACATTTTTCTCATCAAAGTAAGCTACGTAAGAAAATTAAGAAAAATTTGTGACATACTGTCGACTTATACTTACTCTGATAATAATTTTATTTAAATCTCATCATCGAACAAAGTACACCACTTACTGAAATAATTTCACAGATAAGTGATCTTCCATACTAAATCAAGGATAGTGCTCTTCAATCCCAAAGCATCATCTCTTAGATCTAAGATCCGACCAAATCTGCCAAACCCTCAGACTTCATTTAAACTAATCCCCTCCCTAATGCACTCTAATTATTTTATTAATTAATTTAATCTCAAGCCCACCGCAAACTGAGATGGGCTATGGACCATTGAGAAAATTGTTGGCCCAGCAACAACAATTAAAAACTCCCATGCGGGTGGTGGAGGCCCACAGGTCCAGTCTCTCTGGTCCACGTCAAAGTGAGCTCCTGGGTGCTCGGCTTTGATATGGGGTTTGTTTTGTCTCGCTGTCATCGCCCATCATCGACCGTGTTTGGCTTGGCCCACTTACTAAAAGGCTATCATGACCCTCAATTTGATCATTAAATTAGTTGTTGATACAGGCACACTTTTCTTATTTTATAGTAAAAATACCATTATCTTACATAGCTCAGTTATTTCGTTAAATTTATATTATGTTATATTTCGAGTGTCGTATATATTAGATAATGGAGGGCAGAACAAAGAGTTGTGAATATCATGCAAAATAAACTATAAGAAATCATTCTTGAAAACGCGAGGAAGAGATAATTTGACGAATCTCTTGTATTCAAGAGTTTTCTTCCTCTCGAATTAAAGAATGTGCTTTTAGTTGCAGGCTTTTACAATTGCACTTTAAGAGAATAATTGTTCACAATTTTCTTCTGGTTGAATATGATAAATAAAAAGTAAGAGAACAAGTTTTTCTTTAAAAATATTGATATAGAAGCTCAAAGTCAGGCTCGTTGAAATTTTATAAAAAGTTTTTCAGAAAAATCAAAGACGATAGAATGCTACTATATGTTCTATTTTTTTATATTGATTTACTTTTTATTAATTGCTTTGACCTTTTTCCCCTCACCAAAATCTAAATTCACCAAGTGGTGCGCACCTAAAAAAAAAAGGGTAGGTGAAAATAGATATCACCACTCTCATGGTCAAAATAATAAGAGAAGAAACCATGATCTCCACTGTGTTAATGTGTCTATTAACATATTCTATCGCGCTCGATCCCATGTGCTATGCTCACCTCCCTCTCCCTCGTGCCTAGAATCTCTCCCCCATATAAATTATTTTATCTAATTAAATAATTAACTACAACTCTCATTCTCTTTTCAAATATTATTAATTTCTCAATAATCATATAGTGTTTTTAAATCTGTTGCAGAGAACAAAACATTATCAAACTTTGGTTGATAAATTTTCTCTCCATTAATTTGCTAATTTTCTTACAAGCATCTTGTGGAGATACGGTCACGTGTCTACTGATCACATGATTGCTAAAAATAATTGATCATATTTGTCTTAAATTTTATAATTATAGTATGAGTCGTGCAATCATTAACATATTTTGCATTGAGTACTCAATATTAGCACATTGAGAAAAATTTAAAAGAGAGAGAGAAAAAAAAAATGGAGTTATAATTATTGCGTGTCGTGGGTTATTTGAATTTAGATTTAGATCTCTCTTTCTTGTGGTTGATAAAAACACTTTAAGGGCAGTGGCTGCATGATTAGAACTCAAAATTGATTAGGGGAACTTTGTTAGCATGAGAAAGGCATAGGGACGGACAGCTTTCTCATGGGATGGCAGGCGTATAGCCTGTGGGAGCATGGGCAGTAGATCTGAAGGAATCTTGGGCCTAACGTGCAACTATCGTATATAAACCAATGATGCCTTCCTTTCAAAATAAAAGTAGTACATATAAAATTATAATTTAATTTAATAAAATAAAATAAAATAAAATAAAAGTACACATGAAGGACTTTTGATCACACTAGACACTAGTAACTGAAACGTCAAGGTATTTTGATTCTTACCATCTTTCTCAGTTTCCTTTTTGTTGATAATGAAAAAACACATTCTCAATCACTCAGTTAAATTAACAGTTACATAGCCTAACAAATGAGGAAAATAAAAAGTATCCAAGTGTAAAATTGCCGCACAAAACTTTCACAACTGGCCTTTGAGCTGATTATGAAATACAATGTTACAGAAAAATAATATAAGAATACTTTACGTACTCACCCTTACTTAATCAATTATTAACTTGCATGTTTTCTTAAGAAAAACAAATAAAATAAATAGTTATTTACATTCTCTGTTGGAAAGAGAGAGGTTATTGCTAAGGAAGTCGAAGAGGATCGTCGAGTGATCGCCGAGGAAGTCGATGACAAAAGGCGAAGGAAGCAGCAGAAGAAAACAACAAGAAGCAGCAGGAGCAGGTTTCGGTCGGCCGGCCCGGTCGATCGCCAGCAGTAGCAGGAGCTCGGTCGACCGACCCCTTCCACCGGTCGACCAGGCGGTCGACCGGGTGCCCAACAGAGAGTTGGGTACTTTCAGTCGGTCGACCGGGCGGTCGACCGAGCTCCTTCCTTGTGCACGTTGTGCACGCCGGTCGACCGAGCTCCTGCTACTGCGGCGGTCGACCGGGCCGGTCGACCGAAACCTGCTCCTGCTGCTTCTTGTTGTTTTTTGCTGCTGCTTCCTTCGCCTTTTGTCATCGACTTCCTCGGCGATCACTCGACGACCCCTCGACGATCCTCTTCGACTTCCTTAGCAATAACCTCTCTCTTTCCAACAATTCTCCATCTCGGCGAAGATTTTCCAAAATCTGAGCCGATCTCCAACATACCCCAGTCTATCACCTGGCGAAATCGACACACGATCTCAGCGAAATCGACACACGATCTCGGCTTGTGCGCACCGGACGAAATCGACACACGATCTCGACGAAATCGACACACGATCTCGGCTTGGAATCTATAGCTCAGCTGTCCACTGGAAAACATCGCACATGCCTTCCTTGCACTTCACCTTAGGAGAATTTTCATACATGCCGATCACCAACAAGGCTTCTACTCCGCAACTTCACGACCTCATGAAGACTTCCTCACGAGCAACACTGACTCTCCAACTGACTAGCTCTATCTAGTCTTCCTGTCTTCCACTGACGGTCCACCAAGTATATGTAGAGCACACCAAACATCATAGGCTTCAACTGGATGCACACCACTCCTTATGTAAGCTCAACATCTTCTCACGGAAGATTAACCTGTTCATCGAGATCACAACACCTCATCACTACATGAGATCCAACTGGCCACAACACTTCACCTCTACGTGAAGCCTCTCCACCTATACGTGAAGTTCCATCGGCCACAACTCTTCACCTCTACGTGAAGATCTATAACAGCTTCTCGAGAACCCAAATAGCTTCATAAGAGTTGCATCACCAAATGCTGCGCCTTTACGGCTGCCTACGTACCTTTGCCCAAAAGGATCAAGCCAACCGTAGTTCATTGTCATGAGCTTCATCAAGCTCAAGCACTGGTACCTGTATTTGTCGCTGCGAACCTGTCAGACTGAGTCATATGAACCTCTTCCTGACCATCATGGAGAACAACAGTCTTCAACTTGAGCTTGTCGCGATCACAGGCTTGAGATTCATGCTTCTTTCCCCACAATCACCTTGGTTCCAATGGCTGCAAACAACTCGACATCCTCAATAATGTCTTCAACCTGTTCAGCATCATCCTTGATTTCATGATCTCCACACGGTGTCACATCGGTGAAATCTCTTCCAATGCCGAACCAACTGGAGATGATGGAGTAGCATCAACCTCCACCCGCTGCGATCCTTTCATGGTCTCTGTCCTCTCCACCTGCTGAGAGACAGTGGACTTCATCATTGAAGTCTCTCCAAATGTGACATTCCTGCTCATCACGATCTTCTTGTCTTCGGGGTCCCACAACCTGTAGCTGTTCCTCTTGACGCCCAAATAGACAAACCTCTTTGCTCGCGGATTCACCTTGCCATTCTTGGCACTGAAGTAGGCCGGACTTCCAAACTCCCGCAGCACACCATGATCTTGAGCAGCTTTTCCAGACCAAATATCCAATGGAGCTTTACCTCCTATCGCAGTCGATCTATTCATGAGACGGCTAGCATACTCAGTCGCCTCAGCCCAAAATGACCTGTCTAATCTTGCATTAGACAATAACCGCCGAACCTCCACCAGTAAGGAACGGATTACATTTTTAGCCAACTCATCTGTACCTGTTGTGAAGTGAGTAACAATTCCGGTGTTCTGGCCAAATCGTAGGAATTGGTGTATGTTCTTTCCAACATTACCAATTTTTAGCTCCTTTATCTTCCTACCTATCTGCCTCTCCATTCTTCCTCTCCACTTCACCAACACATCTAGGGCTTCACCCCTTTATCTCATGGGATATATCCAAACTTACCTAGATGAACCATCAACAAAAGAGACAAAGTACCTGTGACCTCCAAGCGATACCGTCTTAACAGGTCCCCATACGCACATGTGAACACAATCAAGAAGACCTTCATGGTGATGAGTACTGGTGCTGAATCTCACCTTCTTCTTATCCAGAACGCTGTGTCCACCTTCCAACTTACAGGTAGCAGCACCTTCCAGCAATTCCATCTTTGCAGGAGCTCGCAAAGACTTTTCTTCTTCCTATCCGACCTTTCCCTGCCAGACCTCCGGGCCACCATCATCTGAGGAACTGGAAGTCTCCACCTGACCTGTCACCGTACTACCCTTCAAGTAGTAGAGATTGTCTCGGCGGACGCCCTTCATCACCACCATCGAGCCCTTGATCATCTTGAGATTGCCATCTCGAACAGATATCACCATGCCCGATGCTTACAAAATTCCCACGGAGATGAGATTTCTCTTCAACTGAGGTATATACCTCACTCCCTTCAGCTCCCTTACTATCCCATCAAACATCCTGATTCAGATTGTACCTACACCCTCCATGCTACATGGGTGATCATCGCCCATAACGACCGAACACCCCTCCAGCTTCTCAAAGCTGGAAAATCAGCCCCGATTAGGGCACGCATTGTATGTTGTACCTGTATCCAGAATCCACTCATCTTTCCATTAGTTACCAATGATGGGAGAACTGACTGAAAACGAGAAACCTGACGAGTCCGAATCTGATCCATCTGCCTGTGAACTACTCCTCTGAGTATTCGTCACCTTTGATAGATTTGCTTTAGCCTTCGACTCCTTCTTCCCTTGAACTTCAGACAGTCCACTTTCCAGTACCCTATCTCTCTGCAGAAGGCACATTGGTTCTTTTGAGATCCCTGAACCCTGGCCTGGACTTAGATCTTCCTCTAACCTCCTTGCCCTTCCTCGATGAACCTCTGCCTCTTACTTCCAGTGCCTCCGCCGATGAGCTTGACTTAGAAGGATGTCTCTCCTTCTTCCTCGTCTCATAACTTGTCAGTGCAGACGACACCTCATTGTAATCCAAGGTCTGCCTTCCATTGATAAAGGTCAGTGTGAATGTTTCATACTCCTCCTCCGGGAGTGAGTTCAGGAAGATGATCGCCTTGTCCTCCTCTTCTACAATGACATCCACGTTCACCAAGTCTGTAAGAAGCTTCGTGTATCGGTTGATGTACTCATTCACTGTGCTCCCTTCTTCATCTGAAATCGGTACAACTTACTCTTAAGCTGCAACCTTGACTCAACACTCTTCGTCAGATATTTCTTCTCAAGGATTTCCCACAGATGCTTCGCCGACGTCTCATGTTGCGCAAGATATTTTATGTCTTGCGATAAACATGAATGAATCAACCCACACGCTGACCTGTTCATCTTTGCCCACTCTTCATCAGTGGTCATTTTTCTCTTCTTCTCCAATAGGAGAGTATCCTCGAGGTTCGATGCATTTAGGGCATCCATAACCTCACATCTCCACATCCCGAAATTATTTGTGCCATTAAACTTAACGATATCAATCCTCGGATGAGGATTCATGGTCTTAACCGAAGTAATTTCTTCTGCCATCTAGATTACTTGATCCTCTATCTATGCGGAAAATCAACCAACTGGAAATAGATCACTACTTCGATAAAAATTAGATTTTACCTTTTCCTGAAACCCTAGATTGAGTTTCTCACCGGATCTACTCCATCACAGATTTCACGAGCACTCCTTGCGTCCTTCTGAGATCGACACACGATCCCACGAACACGAATACCTCTGATCTGAGATCGACATACGATCTCCACCGAATCAGATCTCGAGCCCTCCGAATCTTCAGACAAATCCCAAGGAAACCTGAGAAGCTCTGATACCACTTGTTGTGCCTACGACAACAACCCTGAAGAGGATTCCCTGAATCTCCCAAGCACGAAGAACAGTTCCCAAACAGCACAAATCAAACACCAGAGAAAGCACACGCGCAAACAAAACGATCTAACGAGGTTCGGCCTCAATGCCTACGTCCCCGGGGCAATCAAAAGAGAGATTTAATACTTTGGAAGAAGATTACAATACTAGCAGCTTCTCTAATCTCAAGAGAGCTCCAGAATTTCCAGCCTTCCAGCCTTAACAAAACCCTAGGCAAAACCCGTATTTATACCAACAGGTTTCCAAAACAGAACAGCAGCCCGCACCCGCTTGTCGGTCGACCAGGCGATCGACGACCCCTTCCACCGGTCGACCGGGCAGTCGACCGGGTGCCCAACAGAGAGTTGGGTACTTTCAGTCGGTCGACCGAACTCCTTCCTTATGCACGTTGTGCACGTCGGTCGACCGGCCCGGTCGACCGAGCTCCTGCTACTGCGGGCGATCGACCGAAACCTGCTCCTGCTGCTTCTTGTTGTTTTCTGCTGCTGCTTTCTTCACCTTTTGTCTTCGACTTCCTCGGCGATCACTCGACGACCCCTCGATGATCCTTTTCGACTTCCTTAGCAATAACCTCTCTCTTTCCAACAATTGTTGTGCCTACGACAACAACCTGGGAAGACGCAATAACCTCTCTCTTCAGGGTTGCCCGGTCGACCGACTGAAAGTACCCAACTCTCTGTTGGGCACCCGGTCGACCGCCCGGTCGACCGGTGGAAGGGTCGGTCGACCGCCGGTCGACCGACAAGCGGGTGCGGTCTGCTGTTTTATTTTGGAAACCTGTTGGTATAAATACGAGTTTTGCCTAGGGTTTTGAAAAAGGCTGGAAATGCTGGAGCTCTCTTGAGACTTGAGAGCTCTGATACCAAATTGTTGGAAAGAGAGAGGTTATTGCTAAGGAAGTCGAAGAGGATCGTCGAGGGGTCGTCGAGTGATCGCCGAGGAAGTCGATGACAAAAGGCGAAGGAAGCAGCAGCAGGAAAACAACAAGAAGCAGCAGGAGCAGGTTTCGGTCGACCGGCCCGGTCGACCGCCCGCAGTAGCAGGAGCTCAGTCGACCGGGCCGGTCGACCGACGTGCCCAACGTGCACAAGGAAGGAGCTCGGTCGACCGCCCGGTCGACCGACTGAAAGTACCCAACTCTCTGTTGGGCACCCGGTCGACCTCCCGGTCGACCGGTGGAAGGGGTCGGTCGATCGCCCGGTCGACCGACAAGCGGGTGCGGGCTGCTGTTCTATTTTGGAAACCTGTTGGTATAAATACGGGTTTTGCCTAGGGTTTGAAAAGGCTGGAAATGCTGGAGCTCTCTTGAGACTTAAGAGAGGCTGCTAGTAATTGTAATCAATCTTCCAAAGTAAAATCCTCTCTTTTGATTGCCCGAGGACGTAGGTATTGAGGCCGAACCTCGTTAAATTGTTTGTTTGCGCGTGTGCTTTCTCTTGTGTTTTTGTGCTGTTTGAGATTGTTCTTCGTGCTTGAGAGATTCAGGGGATCCTCATCAGGTTGTTATCGTAGGCACAACAGTGGTATCAGAGCTTCTAGGTTTCGCTGGGATTTCTGGAGATTCGGAGGGCTCGAGATCTGATTCGGTGGAGATCGTGTGTCGATCTCAGATCAGAGGTAGTCGTGTTCGTGGGATCGTGTGTCGATCTTAGAAGGACGAAAGGAG
This sequence comes from Agave tequilana, assembly GCA_038442645.1. Taxonomy (NCBI): domain Eukaryota; kingdom Viridiplantae; phylum Streptophyta; class Magnoliopsida; order Asparagales; family Asparagaceae; genus Agave; species Agave tequilana. The sequence goes on along the minus strand of JAVJIF010008028.1, from coordinate 64,923 downwards.
TGCTCAAGGAATCTTTGGTGGAGTAGATCCGGTGAGAAACTCAATTTAGGGTTTTAGGAAAAAGGTAAAAATCTAATTTTTATATGAGTAGTGATCTATTTCCAGTTGGTTGTTCTTCCGCATAGATAGAGGTTCAAGTAATCTAGATGGCAGAAGAAACTACTTCAGTTAAGACCATGCATCCTCATCCGAGGATTGACGTGGTGAAGTTAATGGCACAAATAATTTCAGGATGTGGAGATGTGAGGTTATGGATGCACTGAATGCATCGAACCTCTAGGACACTCTCCTATTGGAGAAGAAGAAGAGCACGACCACTGATGAAGAGTGGGCAAAGATGAACAGGTCGGCGTGTGGGTGATACGTTCATGTTTGTCGCAAGACATAAAATATCTTGCACAACATGAGACGTCGGCGAAGCATCTGTGGGAAACCCTTGAGAAGAAATACCTGACGAAGAGTGTTGAGTCCAGGTTGCAGCTTAAGAGTAAGCTGTACAGATTTCAGATGAAGAAGGGGAGCACAGTTAATGAGCACATCAACCGATATACGAAGCTTCTTACAGACTTGGTGAACGTGGATGTCATTGTAGAAGAGGAGGACAAGGCGATCATCTTCCTGAACTCACTCCCGGAGGAGGAGTGTGAGACATTCACACTGACCTTTATCAATGGAAGGCAAACCTTGGATTACAATGAGGTATCGTCTGCACTGACAAGTTATGAGACAAGGAAGAAGGAGAGACATCCTTCTAAGTCAAGCTCATCGGCGGAGGCACTGGAAGTAAGAGGCAGAGGTTCATCGAGGAAGGGCAAGGAAGTTAGAGGAAGATCTAAGTCCAGGCCAGGGTTCAGGGATCTCAAAAAGAACCAGTGTGCCTTCTGCAGAGAGATAGGGCACTGGAAAGTGGACTGTCCGAAGTTCAAAGGGAAGAAGAAGGAGTCGAAGGCTGAAGCAAATCTATCAAAGTTGACGAATACTCAGAGGAGTAGTTCACAGGCAGATGGATCAGATTCGGACTCGTCAGGTTTCTCGTTTTCAGTCAGTTCTCCCATCATTGATAACTCATGAAAAGATGAGTGGATTCTGGATACAGGTACAACATACCATGCGTGCCCTAATCGGGGCTGATTTTTCAGCTTTGAGAAGCTGGAGGGGTGTTCGGTCGTTATGGGCGATGATCACCCATGCAGCATGGAGGGTGTAGGTACAATCCGAATCAGGATGTTTGATGGGATAGTAAGGGAGCTGAAGGGAGCGAGGTATATACCTCAGTTGAAGAGAGATCTCATCTCCGTGGGAATTTTGTAAGCATCGGGCATGGTGATATCTGTTCGAGATGGTAATCTCAAGATGATCAAGGGCTCGATGGTGGTGATGAAGGGCGTCCGCCGAGACAATCTCTACTACTTGAAGGGTAGTACGGTGACAGGTCAGGTGGAGACTTCCAGCTCCTCAGATGATGGTGGCCCGGAGGTCTGGCAGGAAAAGCTCGGACAGGAAGAAGAAAAGTCTTTGCGAGCTCTGCAAAGATGGAATTGCTGGAAGGTGCTGTTACCTGCAAGTTGGAAGGTAGACACAGCGTTCTAGACAAGAAGAAGGTGAGATTCAGCGCCAGTACTCATCGCCATGAAGGTCTTCTTGATTGTGTTCACATGTGCGTATGGGACCTGCTAAGACGACATCGCTTGGAGGTCACAGGTACTTTGTCTCTTTTGTTGATGGTTCATCTAGGCATGTTTGGATGGATATATCCATGAGGCAAAGGTGTGAAGCCCTAGATGTGTTGATGAAGTGGAGAGGAAAAATGGAGAGGTAGATAGGTAGGAAGATAAATGAACTGAAGATTGGTAATGTTGGAAAAGGACATGAACCAATTCCTACGATTTGGCCAGAACACCGGAATTGTTACTCACTTCACAACAGGTACAGATGAGTTGGCTAAAGATGTAGTCCGTTCCTTACTGGAGGAGGTTCGGTGGTTGTTGTCTAATGCAAGATTAGACAGGTCGTTTTGGGCTGAGGCAACTGAGTATGCTAGCCATCTCATGAATAGATCAACTGCGATAGGAGGTAAAGCTCCATTGGATATTTGGTCTGGGAAAGCTGCTCAAGATCATGGTGTGCTGCGGGAGTTTGAAAGTCCGGCCTACTTCAGTGCCAAGAATGGGAAGGTGAATCCGCGAGCAAAGAAGTTTGTCTATTTGGGCGTCAAGAGGAACAGCTACAGGTTGTGGGACCCCGTAGACAAGAAGATCGTGATGAGCAGGAATGTCACATTTGGAGAGACTTCAATGATGAAGTCCACTGTCTCTCAGCAGGTGGAGAGGACGAAGACCAAGGAAGGATCGCAGCGGGTGGAGGTTGATGCTACTCCATCATCTCCAGTTGGTTCAGCATTAGAGGAGATTTCACCGGATGTGACACCGGGTGGAGATCATGAAGCCAAGGTTGATGCTGAACAGGTTGAAGACATTGCGGAGGATGTCGAGTTGTTTGCACCTATTGGAACCAAGGTGAAACCACGATTGTGGAGAAAGAAGCATGAATCTCAAGCTTGTGATCGCGACAAGCTCAAGTTGAAGACTGTTGTTCTCCATGATGGTCGGGAAGAGGTTCATATGACTCAGTCTGACAGGTTCGCTGCTGCAAATACAGGTACCAGCGCTTGAGCTTGATGAAGCTCATGACAATGAACTACGGTTGGCTTGATCCTTTTGGGCAAAGGTACGTAGGCAGCCGTAAAGGCGCAGCCATTTGGTGATGCAACTCTTATGAAGCTATTTGGGTTCTCGAGAAGCTGTTATAGATCTTCACGTAAAGGTGAAGAGTTGTGGTCGATGGAACTTCACGTATAGGCGGAGAGGCTTCACGTAGAGGTGAAGTGTTGTGACCAGTTGGATCTCATGTAGTGATGAGGTGTTGTGATCTCGATGAACAGGTTAATCTTCCGGTGAGAAGACGTTGAGCTTGCATAAGGAGTGGTGTGCATCCAGTTGAAGCCGATGATGTTTGATGTGCTCTACATATACTTGGTGGACCGTCAGTGGAAGACAGGAAGACTAGATAGAGCTAGTCAGTTGGAGAGTCAGTGTTAGCTCGTGAGGAAGTCTTCATGAGGTCGTGAAGTTACGGAGTAGAAGCCATGTTGGTGATCGGCATGTATGAAAATTCTCCTTAGGTGAAGTGCAAGGAAAGCATGTGCGATGTTTTCAGTGGACAGCTGAGCTATAGATTCCAAGCTGAGATCGTGTGTCAATTTCGCCGAGATCGTGTGTCGATTTCGTCCGGTGCGCGCAAGCCGAGATCATGTGTCGATTTCGCCGAGATCGTGTGTCGATTCGCCAGGTGATAAACTGGGGTATGTTGGAGATCGGCTCAGATTTTGGAAAAATCTTCGCCGAGGTGGAGAATTGTTGGAAAGAGAGAGCTTATTGCTAAGGAAGTCGAAGAGGATCGTCGAGGGGTCGTCGAGTAATCGCCGAGGAAGTCGATGACAAAAGGCAAAGGAAGCAGCATCAGAAAACAACAAGAAGCAGCGGAGCAGGTTTCGGTCGACCGGCCCGGTCGACCGCCCGCAGTAGTAGCAGGAGCTCGGTCGACCGGGCCGGTCGACCGGGCCAGTTGACCGACGTGCACAACGTGCACAAGGAAGGAGTTCGGTCGACCGCCCGGTCGACCGACTGAAAGTACCCAACTCTCTGTTGGGCACCCGGTCGACCGCCCGATCGACCGGTGGAAGGGGTCGGTCGACCGCCGGTCGACCGACAAGCGGGTGCGGGCTGCTATTCTGTTTTGGAAACCTGTTGGTATAAATACGGGTTTTGCCTAGGTTTTGTTAAGGCTGGAAGGCTGAAAATTCTGGAGCTCTCTTGAGATTAGAGAAGCTGCTAATATTGTAATCTTCTTTCAAAGTATATAAATCTCTCTTTGATTGCCCCGGGGACGTAGGCATTGAGGCCGAACCTCGTTAAATTGTTTGTTTGCGCGTGTGCTTTCTCTTGGTGTTTTGTGCTGTTTGGGATTGTTCTTCGTGCTTGAGAGATTCAGGGGATTCTCATCAGGTTGTTGTCATAGGCACAACATTCTCCGCCAGCACCCACACTTACAACCCCCAAGGATGATTAATTTGTGTAATTAATATTCCACGCATAATAATTCTTTGCCTTCAACAGTGACAAACCCTCTTTCTAAAAGCTGCTGCCCCAAGCTAAGCTTAGGTTAAATTATATGGTGGTGGTGAAGCTTGGTCACCTTCTCTCTCTTTTCTCGTATGATATGAGATGAGATATTGGCTGCAATGCGGTGAGCGATGGCGTGGGGTTCTTTTTCCCAAAAGCCAAACCCTTCCATGAACTTGTCTTGTGTCTCGAGACCATGTTACATACATAATTTTTATGACCTACACATTAATAATCCCACAAAGTTCACCCATCTCATCTTCTTCTATAAATATGAACAAAGGATTAGACATACACTATGGAATTAGGAGTTAGGCCATCCATCATCTAAATCCCACCATGGCCCAGCTGTTCTTGGATCCGGAGATTCTGGCCCTTTGAACACACATAAAAGGCTCCATCCACACACCACCCACACTCACATTGTTTTTTAAACGACTCTCCCTCCTCTTCTCCTTCAGCAACTACTACATTCTGCTACTGTACCAAGGCATTTCTTTCTCACAACTTGCTTCTTCCACTCCAAGTCATCAGTACCGTTCTCTCTTTCTTGTTTTGAGAAGAGCAGAGGAAAAAGAGGAATGCCTATGAGAGTAGTGGGCTCATGGAGAAAGACCCTCTACATCTTCTTCTCTTCAGTTATCTATCTCTCATTGCCTATCTCCATCATCGCCGTCAACCCGCAAGGCCATGCCCTGCTCTCTTGGAAGCACACCTTCAGTGGCTCCCTGCGAGCCCTGTCGGATTGGGTCGAGAGCGACCCCACCCCGTGCCGTTGGTTCGGCGTCTCCTGCGACGGTAGTGGCCGCGTCGTCGAGCTCAATTTGGAGGATGTCGATCTGTTTGGCCGCGTGCCGTCGAACCTGAGCACGCTGGGATCGTCACTCGAGAGGTTGGTGCTTTCCGGCACGAACCTCTCGGGCCCGATCCCGCCCCAGCTGGGGACGGACCTCCCCCAGCTGGAGGTTCTCGACCTGAGCAACAACGAGCTCAGCGGCGAGATCCCAGGTGGGGTGTGCCGCCCGGGGAGCCGACTTGCGAGGCTCCACCTCAACTCAAATCGGCTCGAGGGGCAGATTCCCGAGGCCATTGGGAACCTGTCCTCCCTCAGGTGGCTGATCCTCTACGACAACCAGCTCGCCGGGAGGATCCCGGCCACCATCGGGAAGCTCGGGAAGCTCGAGGTGTTGAGAGCCGGAGGAAACAAGAACCTACAAGGGCAGTTGCCGTGGGAGATGGGCAACTGCTCCAATTTAGAGATGCTGGGCCTGGCCGAGACCAGCATCTCCGGCTCGCTGCCCGCATCGCTCGGGCAACTCAACAGACTGGAAACACTGGCCATCTACACTGCCCTGCTCTCGGGCGCGATCCCGCCTGAGCTCGGGCAGTGCAGCAGTCTACAAAACTTATATTTGTATGAGAACTCCATCACTGGCTCGATCCCAAACCAACTCGGCAATATCAAGGGTCTCAAGAATCTGCTGCTCTGGCAGAACAACTTAGTTGGCGTGATCCCGCCCAGCCTCGGCAACTGCCGCGAGCTCGCCGTTGTTGATCTGTCAATGAACGGGCTCACCGGCCCGATCCCGTCCTCGCTCGGTAAGGTCACCGCCCTGCAGGAGCTCCAGCTGAGCTTCAACCAGATCTCCGGCCAGATCCCGGAGGCGCTCGCCGACTGCGGTAACCTCACCGACCTCGAGCTCGACAACAACCAGATCTCGGGAGCCATCCCCGCCGACCTCGGCAAGCTTTGGAATCTCCGAATGCTGTACTTGTGGCAGAACGAGCTGACGGGGAATATTCCGGCCGAGATCGGGCGGTGCACGAATCTCGAGGCGGTGGATCTCTCTCAGAACTCGCTCACTGGATCGATCCCCAAAGAGATCTTCAGCCTCCCGAAGCTCGCCAAGTTGTTGTTGCTGAATAACGATCTCTCCGGCGAGATTCCGCCGGAGATCGGGAACTGCTCTAGCTTGATCCGGTTCCGGGCGAACGAGAACAGAATCGCCGGAAAGATTCCGGCCGAGATCGGGAACCTGAGGAATCTCAGCTTCCTCGACCTTGGGTCCAACAGAATCTCCGGCGCTATCCCGCCGGAGATCGCCGGGTGCAGGAACCTCACCTTCGTCGACCTCCACTCGAACCAGATCTCCGGCCTGCTCCCCGACGGGATCTTCGAAGGCCTCGTCCTGCTCCAGTACCTCGACCTCTCCAACAACTCGATCACCGGCGGCCTGCCTTCGGAGCTCGGGCTGCTGACGTCAATGACGAAGCTGATCCTCGGTGTCAATCAATTCTCCGATCAGATTCCGTACGAGATCGGGTCGTGCTCGAGGCTCGGGTTCTTGGATCTCGGCCGGAACTTGCTCTCCGGCCCGATTCCGGCGAGTTTGGGAAAGATTCCGGCGCTGGAGATCGGGATGAACCTGAGTCTGAACTCTCTGACAGGTCCGGTCCCGGTCGAGCTCGCCGGTCTGGTCCGGCTCGGGACGGTCGATCTCTCTCACAACAAGCTCACCGGCGACCTCCGCTCGCTCTCCAACCTCCAAAATCTCGTCTCGCTCAATATCTCGTACAACAATTTCTCGGGCCGAGTCCCGAGCAATTCGTTCTTCACGAAGCTTCCGATCGCCGATTTGGAAGGGAATCCTTTTCTCTGCCTCGCGCAGTGCTCCGCGGACGAAAAAATGGGCAATAGATCGCCGGTCGGGGCCCGGGTAGCCACCGCGGTCCTGCTCACCACCGCCGCGCTGCTCCTCTTCGTGACCGCGCTCATCATCGTCTCCCGCAGGACACGTGGCGGGAGGGGGTTGGCGGACGAGAAGAAGGGCGGGGAGCTGTCGCCGCCGTGGGATGTGACGCTGTACCAGAAGCTCGACATCGCCGTCGCTGACGTGGCGAGGAGCCTCACGGCGGGAAACGTGATCGGTAACGGGTGGTCGGGTCTCGTGTACCGGGTCCGAAACCCGCTAACGGGGTCCGTTATCGCGGTGAAAACGGTTTCGGATCCTTGACGAGATGGGGATCGTCGCGTTCGAGTCCGAAATCGGGAGTTTGTCTCGGATCCGGCACCGAAATATCGTGAGGTTACTGGGGTGGGCAGCGAATCACAAGACAAGGCTGCTCTTTTATGACTACTTACCCAATGACACTCTTGGGGGTTTGCTGCACAACAACGGCGGATCTCCGGCGGTGGAGTGGGAGGTGAGGCTGGGGATCGCGATCGGAATCGCCGAGGGGCTGGCTTACTTGCACCATGACTGCGTCCCGGCGATAATTCATTATGACGTAAAGGCCGATAACGTGCTGCTAGGCGAGCGGTACGAGACTTGCCTGGCCGATTTCGGTCTGGCGAGGGTGGTGGATGATGAGAAGGGCGGAGAGTCGACTGCCCCGCCGTTCGCCGGCTCGTATGGCTACATTGCTCCTGGTGAGTATAACTAAGTTCAAAAATTCTGCAAGTTTGTTACATCTGTGCCATATTGTTCTGACAATGTGTTTGTTGACTGAATGCGTACGTATCTAAGTTTGTTACATATGCAATATTTATGTGCCATATGGTCTCTCATTATGTGTTGAATGAAACGCAGAGCTTGGGTGCATGGCACGGATCACTAAGAAGAGTGATGTGTATAGCTTTGGAGTGCTGTTGCTGGAGATCATAACGGGTCGGAAACCGGCGACTGACCCGTCGTTCCCGGAAGGGCAGAGCGTGGTGCAGTGGGTCCGTGACCACCTCCGGAAGAAGGGAGACCCCGCGGAGGTGGTCGACCCGAAGCTGCAGGGGCGGCCGGGTGCTCAGGTCCAAGAAATGCTGCAGGCCCTTGGCATTGCGCTGCTCTGCTCGAGCAATCGACCGGACGATAGACCGACGATGAAGGATGTGGCCGTGCTGTTAAGGGAGATCCGCCATAATGACTCCACGGCCGCGTCCACGAAAGCCGGTGGCGGGGATTCGCGGAAGCTGTCTTCGTCCCCTGGCCCAGGGTCGACAGCGGCGGCTGGAGTCCAAGTGTGGTCGCCGCATTGCTTGTAGTTGCCGGGGAGCGGGAACTTCAAGTGACGAGGGATATATTGGTGTTTGTACATAAGGGAGAGGGCCTTTATGTTGTCGCATTCCTATATGTGATCCACCCCTTTTCAAGGGGAGATGTGAGAACAAAACCTCTTGAGGTTGAGGTTGAGGTTGAGGTTGACATGCATGTGGCGTGCGGAGTGAGATAGTGGCAAAAAATGTGATGGAATGCGGGGGCAACAAGCAAGCTGGATGATTGAAAGAAACAGTGGAGAGAGAATCAAAGAGACGGGATAGGGGAGAGCTTGTGGGATGGCTGGGTGTTGGGGATGGATTGCGGATGATTTTGTTTTGTGGTGGGGATAAGAGGGGGGCAAAAGGGAGGGGATGATATAGAGCCCACATATGATAGATATGTGTGATGATGGTTGCATATATAATTTGTACAATTATTGATCACAAGAGTGATGATGATGGTTTCAAGGTTGAATTGATTATAAACCTATATCTTGAGAAACTGATTCACTCTTCACCCTGTTCTTTTCTTGGATGAGATTGCATAGCTAAGAGTCTAAAAAGGCAGTTCCCCTTGTTCCGGCTTAATTTCATAAAACTACTATCAACTCTCACTCGCTTTCAAAAGACCATCAGAAAATCTGAAAAATACAATAAACTACATAGTTTTTCAATGAAAATTTCTGGTCGTCCCCAACAGCGAACGAATAATCTTTAGAACCTAAACCCAACCCACCACTGAAAACCATATAGCCTCACAATGTGACTAGCAATTGGAAATTCCATTATTTGCTCAATTCCACTGCAGTGAGATTAACCTAAGCTCAGGCCCACGCGGAATCCAACATGCAGCTCCAGTTCACTACATTTTCTGATGCAAAAAGAAAGTTGCAGAATACATTTTCTGATATAATCATTGAAAGACCGCAGTTCACTCTTGCATTTCAAAAAAAAATCAGTCTCTCTGGCACCAATGTGTTCTTCGAAAAACCAAATCGTGGTTTTATGATAATTAGGCATCACAGAAGCGAAGTTCCTTTACTAAAATAACAATGTTATTTAATTTATCTTTCTTACACAAAGGAATAATTATGTGCTATAAGTTACAACCTAAAAGTATCAAGGAATTAATCTGAATTTATTAGGATCCGAAGGAACTAAAATACAAAGAGAGATGAACAAATAATGTAACTGGATAGAGACCAGCTTCCCAAATTTGAAAGAATAATAGATAATCAATGAGCCTGAAAGAACTCTGGCAGAATTCTAGACTTCCCAGCTCCCACTGCTTTGAATACCATGAGAATTAGTTTCTAGGTTTATAAACAAAAGCAAACCCCTAACAGAGGCTTGAGAATCAATATTTAAGCTTCAAATAAACCGCCACAAAAGAATCAACATGCTGAAAGCTGATCCATATACAGGGAGGAAGAGTTTCAGAAGGAAATTTTGAATAATTAGAACCAAGATGCACTTTGAAGCAAAGAATGCCAGTCAATGCCCTTGTTGTAATATGACATGAGGATTGATACATCTGTCACAAGACCTCAAATATATCACTGAAAGATTCAAAGAATTAAGAGCTTCAAGCCTACACTCTCCTCATACTTATAATGAAACCATAAAAAGGATGATATGTCAGAGAGAAACTTTCCGTTGTTGCTGCTATGATGCATGAATGGACATTACATAAGCCAGATCTTGAGTTGTATAAACTGGCATCTATAAGAGAGTGAAGGCGCAATGTTGCGAGTGGACATACCTAAAGGCATAAACACAGCACATGCACAAAGCTGTACAGAGTCGAGTTGACAAATGTCAAGAACTTAAGTCATAGGCACATACACGCCGCAGAGATGCAATATAAAGATTTAGGTCATAAACATGCACACAGAAAGTCATCACCAAAAATAGCTGTAAAAGAATGAAGAAAACAACTTAAAGAAAGTATCCATATTGAACTGAAAGAACCAAAATAGATGGATAGGTAAGAACCAATGCCTGTTATTGCGATACCATGAGAATTAATTGAAAGGTTACAAGTCAAGGACATATGATCAGCAGGATGTCAATCTCTTGTTTTATGTATCTGTATAAAAGACCCATTGAAGAAAAAGAACATACCATTTTACAGAGATCTTGGTGGTTTCTCCAACAAAGCAGAGAGATATACCTCCTCCTTGGACTTGAATGTCACCACCCACTTGTGCTTCTTATATCTAAATTGCAAGAACATGTACATGTAATCATCCAAATCCTTCCTACTACAAAAGAACTTATCGATCCACAGCAACCCCCCTGGCCTCAAGACCCGGTCCCAGTCGAATAGGATGAAATCCAATAACTGCATGTCCACCCAACCATCCAAGAATACACTCGTGTGGATCAAATCCATTGTGTTGTCAAAGAATGGTAACCTCTGGCTTAGTGACATGTACAAAGGAACCAATCCCCTCAACGCAATCGTCTCACTGAATGGCGCACCAATGTTAATCGCTGTTGATACAATGGTGACATTCCACTCCCTCATCCTTGCTGCAAAACTTCCTGTCCCTACGCTAATGTCAAGTCCAATCCTGATCTCTCCAGGCTTCACAGAGAGCACATCAGTGATGAGGAAGTCAGCTAGCGATGAGTTGATGACCCATTTTACCTGTTAAAAGCAAATATACAGATGACAATAGAACCATGCACGTGTTGATGTTGCCAAAATTAGCACAAAGCAAAGATTGGCAAAAGAACTACAAATCAAACTGGGAAACTGGGAGTGTACAGTAGCATACAACAGAGTTCATAAAAAAGAAAAAGAAAATGGCAAATAGAAGAATAAAAGCATTTCCTGAGACTCTAAAATGATTCTTCAAAAGCATAAAGAATATCATTCACCCATATATTTATTGGGTCATGTCAAAAGAAAAAAAATTATCAAATCATTAGTCTGCAACTCTCACAAACAGATAAAGAACAAAAACTAAGTTACTGAACTTATAATAACTAAATGACAACAATAACAATAATAGCTACACGATCAGTCCAATAGGCTACTTGGAAAGATGCAACATGCCAAACCCAAATACCTCCAGCTTAAGTACAACCAAAAGTAGATGGAGATAGTCTCAGTGGAACATCACAAGCGCACCAGGTGACATGATTTAAAGTGACGAACAAGCTTGCAACCAAAGACAAATAAGATATCTCGTAAAATTGTCAATGGGTGCTGGAGCTCCACCTAAAACCCAAACTCACAGATGCTAACAGAGTCTTGAACTTGAAGTAACATATAGGCATCCTTAATAGAGGCCTATCCGAACCATGGGCTTGGAAACTAACTTGCAGGTGCACAACCAACAAAAGGAACTAAATGCGAGATTTACTGGTTAAGAAGCTTGTCATACATGCCACACAAGGGAAACCCCTCTTGACTCCTAGATCCACAAGTCTAAACTTGTTTGACCATCTATGCATTTTTTTTTTAATCTACCAGATGTGGAACTAAACACAATCTATAATTTGTTGCCAGACCACTCATCTTTTACTGGCCATGCCACTTATATTTCTTCACTTTCAGCATTGATGATAGATCATTTATTCTACGACTTTGTGTTATTTTCCTAGGTGTTTCTCATCAGAGGTACTTATTGCGCACGCAGTGGCATTGCCATTTTTTGAATAGTAACATTTTGATTTTTTTCCATGACCGCATATGGGCTTCTGTCAAAACATTGAATTGAGTTGGAATTTTACAACTTTATCAACTCTTCATCCTTCTCATATTCATAATTACAAGATCCAGATTTTACATCTAAACTTGATGCAGGAGGGGTCTTACGTTGGGGAATCCTTCATCCCTCTCTTCTATTTGTTTTGGTTACTGATATGGGAATATGTATGAAGCATTAGCTCTGATAATAAATAACAAAGTAATAACCAAGTTAACAACATTACAAGCTCGAATAAGATCAAAAAAATAATAATGGACAGCAGAAAATTAATAGCCTACCATAAAACCCAAAATCTTCTAAATATGATCAGACTAAAATTCTGTCGGTCATCTAGCATACCAAGAACACAAACCCTAGATGCACAAGTACAGACAAAGAGAGAGGGAGACAAGAATTTACGAGGTTCAGCAAGATGCCTACGTCCCGGGAGCAGGGGGGAGAGAGAGATCTATTGCTATACACAAGATTACAAAAGGATTACAATTAGTTCTCTCAAGAACTCACTTAGAAAAATCCTTAACCCTAAAATGGGTTATATCCTCTATTTATAGGGAAAAGAAGAAACCCTCAAAAACAGCTCCAGGTCGGGTCCAGAAAACAGTTCTGATCCGACTGTCGGTCGAACGACCTAAGTGTGCAATCGACCGCTCGATCGACCGCGAAAAGTCCTCTGTCATTACAGGACTTACCGAAAATGTCGGTCGATCGGGCGGTCGACCCAACTGGGTTCTTGTTCCTCGTGCAACATCAGTCGACCGCTCGGTCGACCGATCCAAGCCTTGTGTATGTGCATGTCGGTCGACCGCCCGGTCGACCGAAGTCCCGTTATAGAATTAAAAAAAAAACTTTATCTCTTATTTTTGCCCTCTCTACATTCTCCACATCGGTGAAGATTTTTCAAATATGAGCCAAACTCTTATGAACTCTGGGCGAAATCGACAAACAATCTCGGCTTGAGCCATCCGGGCGATCTCGACTTTAGCAATCTCGGCGAAATCGGCACACGATCTCGGTTTCAACAATCTTGGCGAAATCGACACACAATTTCGGTTTCAGCGATTGGGCTGCACCATTACGGCTGCCTACGTACCCCCTGTTGATAATCTATTACCGATCAAATAACAGAGGAACACCAAGTCGGAAACTCAACAGCGGAAGCGTAGAAGATCAACCACTAGCAAACAATCACCATACAATTAAGAAATACAAGATTTAACGTGGTTCGGCAATATGCTTACGTCCACGGGAAGGAGGGAAAAAAATTTCATTGAAGAAAATACAAGAGTTACAATGAGATCTCTGTCACAACTCTCAATGGCGAAATTCTAAAATTTCTCTTGAATTCTTGACACTCCTACAAAAGGCCACCTCTGAGGGGTTTATATAAGCATCTGGGATGGATCCTAGTCCAACAAGAACTTAAATCATCACCTCCTTAGAGATAAAAAAACCTGTATCCAAAGCAAAATAGGAGACATATCCATATTAGGTGACTGCCAAAAAATTGAATTCTTCTCCAATGAATATAAGGCACTCAAATACTAACAATCTCCACCTTGACTCATGTTCATTGAGTCCCTCCGTAGAAATTGGTCTCTGCTTCATTCGCCTTCCTTTCTCCCCCTTTTTGTGACTTCGCATGACTCCCTCTCAAGAACCCGTTCGCCACTTTACCTTTGGAGAACCTTGATGAAGTTCAGAGATGCTCTGAACTTCTTCACCGGGATGGTCTTCGCCATTACATCCGCTGGATTCTTCTTCGTGCTGATCTTTATCAAATCGATCACCTTATCATCCACGACCCACTGACGTATCTTGAGAAATCTCACATTAATGTGCTTAGTCCGCTTGTGATACCTGTGATATTTAGCGAGATGAATTGTACCCTGGCTGTCACAATGAACCCGAACTGAATCTTGTATGATACTGAACGTCTCAACCAATACTCTTAACCACAAAGCTTCCTTTGATGCCTCAACTGCAGCCATGTACTCCGCTTTTTCGTTGAAGGAGCAATTATATCTTGCAACTCTGCCTTCAAACTAATGATGCATTCAACTACTGTGAACACATAACCCGTCATAGATCTTCGCTAATCAAGATATTCTGCATAATCTGCATCAACATAGTCTTGTAGTAACCTAGACTTCCTCGTTTTCAATCTCTAAAACACCAAGCCTAGTCTCGCACTCCCTCACAGATATCGTAGCACCCACTTCACTGCTTTCCAATATTGCTTTCCTGAATTTGACATGAACCGACTTATTGTACTAACTGCATAGGCTAAGTCAGGCCTAGTGCAGATCATAGCATACATGAGTGATCCCACTGTACTAACATATGGTACTCGAGACATCTCTTCCTCCACATCCGGTGATTGTGGACACTGCTTGGAGGATAATTTGAAGTGACCTGCCAAAGGAGTGGTGACTGGTCTTACTTCTACCATGTTGAATCTCTCCAACACTTTAAGAACATAATTCTCTTAGGATAGCCAAATTCTGTCTGTGCTTCTGTCTCGAGTGATCTCCATACCTAAGATCTTCTTAGCTTCTCCCAAATCCTTCATGTCAAATTCCTTCTTGACCTGAGCTTTAAGCTTCTGAAGATGAGTCTTGTTTCTCGCAGCAATCGGCATATCATCCACATATAATAACAAATATGTCGGATCATCACTATGCTTGAAATAGACACAATTATCATACTCACATTGGTTGTATTTGGCCTTGATCATGAAAGAGTCGAACCGTTTATACCACTGCCTGGGAGACTGCTTAAGTCCATAAAGGGACTTCTTTAGAAGGCACACCTTATTTTCTTTACCTTCTTGTATGTAACCTTCAGATTGTTTCATGTATATCTTCTCCTCCAGTTCACTATGCAGAGACGCTATTTTAATATCCATCTGCTCTAACTCTAGATCAAACTGAGCAACTACCGCTAATAACATCCGAATAGATGTATGCTTGACTACATGAGAGAAAATCTCATTGTAGTCAATACCCTTCTTCTGAGCATATCCTTTGACAACTAACATTGCCTTGTATTGCTCATTGTCCTTCTTGTAAAAGACTCATCTGCAACTTATTGCCTTGGAGTCCTTTGGAAGATCAACTAACGTCCATGCTTGGTTTCTATCCAAAGACTCCATCTCTTGCTCCATAGCTATAATCCACTTGCCGTGTCATCTGCCCCGATCACTTCCCTGTAACTGTCAGGTTCTCCTGTTTCTGTTACTAATGCGAAAGAGACATGATGTTCATCCCAGCCATACCTTATTGATGGCACCGTAACTCTGACTGACTGCCTCAACGGTCTAGGTTGCTCTTGAGTAGCCTCCCGTTTGTCTCCATCTTAATCTGAGGAGTCCTCTTCTGATCCTTCAGGCTTTTAGTGCTATCTGAGAACTCGACTCCCTTTTTCTGAGTGTCTGCTGCTGAACTGTCTAAAGCTCCACCTTGCGCTTTATCCTCCATCTCTGACTTTTCTCGCAACATTGAATCTTTGTCAAAGACCACATCTCTGCTGGTAAAGGCGCTCTTTTTCTCAGGATCTCAAAGTCTGAAACCCTTGGCTCATTTGGTGAACTTGATGAAGATACACTTCTTAGACTTGGACTCCAGTTTGTTCTTTTTCTGACTATCAACCAAACTATATGCCGGGCAACCGAAAATCCGTAGTGTTGAATAGTCCACAGATACTCCTCGCCATATCTCCTCTAAGATCTGAAGATCAATAGCTGTTGATGGAGACATGTTTATCAGATAACTCGCATGATTCACCGCTTCTGCCAAAATCCTTCTGGCATGTCAGCCTGTAATCTGATACTGCGGGCACACTTTGTAAGTGTCTGATTCATGCGCTCTGCTACTCCGTTTTATTCTGATCGCCCTGAAATACTTAGATGGTGTTTGATGCCCTTACTTGCTAAGTAATCTTTGAATTCTTTGAAGGTGTACTCGCCTCCATTATGAACCTCAAGACTTTCACCTTCTGCCTCGTCTGATTTTTCACCAAAGTTTTTCACTCCTTAAACTTTTGAAATACTTTTGATTCTGCTTCAAGAAGTATACCCAAGCTTTTCTTGAAAAATTATCTATAAAAGTAACATAATACCTAGCACCTCCAATGGATGCTAAAATCTAGCAAGCCCTTTGTCTTGTGCTGAGCTGTAGAAGAAGCTACTCTACGTTGCCTACCCATAATGCAAAATTTACGAAGATCAAGCTTGTAATATTGATTCCTGGTACAACACTCCTTTTGTGTAGGACTTGAAGACCTCACTCGCTCATGTGTCCAAGACGCATGTACCAAAGTCTTGTAGCATCTTCCTTCTCTGTTTCTGCTGAAGCATTACCAATAATAATGCTTCCTGTCAACTTGTACAAGTTTGCTGTCCGTTCTCCTTTAAGAATCGTCATGTAGCCTCTAGTAACTTTGATTGCTCCATCTGCACCAAAAACTTGCACCCACGAGCTTCCAAAGCTCCCAACGAGAGAAGATTCTTCTTTAAATCTGGAAAACGTTCGTGAGGGTTTGAATCTGTCCATAAAATATCCTCATACGGATGTTGTCGATGCGAACAGTCTTACACACGACGTCGTTTCCTATCAGAACAGAGTCTCCATCATAAGGCTTGTAAGTATTGAACCACTCCCTTTTTGGGCACATGTGATATGTATACCCTGCGTCAATTAACCAAGCATTTGAGTATTTATCTTTTCGCGACTCAGCTGTCAAGATCACTTAAATCCTCATTTGCTTCTTCTTCAACCCCGACTTGATCTGACTTTCCACTAGTATTAGCCCTATCAGAATCTTTGCAGCCTTTCCTTTTCAGCATTTCCTTGTATTTTCATACAATTTTTCTTAATATGCCCCGGTTTCTTGCAAACGTAGCAAGAAAAACTGCTAGAAGCTTCTGGATCCCTTTTGGGTCCCCTACTATTTGATCTTCCCCTCTGGCCCTTGACAAACAATCTTGGGACCTCCTCCGTAGAATTTGTCTTCTTCATCAGCTCGTTGTTCTGAAGCATCTGCCTGACATCTTCTAACTCTAAGGTCTCCTTATGATACATGATGGTGATTGCCAAGTGGTCATAACTTGATGGAAGAGAAGAGAGTAATAGAAGAGATTTGTCTTCTTCTAGCTAAACCTCTAGAACTAACATGTCGCTTAAAATTCTATTAAAAGCATTAAGATGTTGTAAAATAGGCGTATCTTCCTTCATCCGAAAGCTGTATAACTGCTTCTTCATAGTGCTTGTTCGACAAACTCTTTGTCATGTACAGGCTCTCCAGCCTACACCAAAGACCAGCAATTGTCTCATCGTTCATCACGTTGTAGAGGACCTCATCTGATAGGCACAGTATGATCGTCGCCTTTGCGCGGAAGCCGATGTCGTTTCACTCATCATCCTACATCTTCGATGGCTTCTTCTCAATACCAAGCAGGGCCTTGTGTGTGCCATCTTTCACGAGCAACGATGTTACTTGACTTCCCGTTGAATTTCTCCACCTCGAACTTGGTTGTCGTGGTTGTCTTGCTAGCCATCACTCTGATACCAATTGTTGATGATTTATCAACGATCAAACAACAGAGGAACACCAAGTCGAAGACTCGGCAGCAGAAGCGAAAGCGTAGAAGATCTACCACTAGTAAGTAATCACCACACAACCAAGGTACACAAAATTTAATGTGGTTAGGCAATGTGCCTACGTCCATAGGGAGGAGGGGAGAAATATTTATAGAAGAAAATACAAGAGTTACAATAAGATCTCTCTCACAACTCTCAATGGTGGAATTCTAGAATTTCTCTTGAATTCTTAACACTCCTACAAAAGGCCACCCCTGAGGGTTTATATAAGCAATTGGGATGATCCTAGTCCAATACGAACTTAAATCAACACATTCTTAGAGAAATAGGAAACATGTATCCAAATCAAAATAAGAGACATCTATATTAGAAAGCTACTAAAAAACTGAATTCTTCTCTAATGAATATGAGACACTCAAATACTAACACCCCCTGCCTAAGAGATCAAGCCTCTCGTAGTTCATTCAAATGAGCTCCATTGAGCTCAAGCAATTGAAAGGATTCAGAGCAAGTTTTTGCAATGATTGACTTGACTCCGGGAACCACCTTTGTAAGCATGTCTGCGGAATTGTCTTTGGTGTGAATCTTCTTCACCTCGATATCTCCATCTTCAAGAACATCTCGCACAAAGTGATACTTGACATCAATATGCTTCGTCCTCGCATGATGGACTTGACTCTTCGCTAGGTAGATAACACTCATGCTATCACAATGGACCCGCAAGAAGTCTTGCTCGATCCCCAAGTCATCCATCAAGCCCTAAAGCCAAATCGCATTCTTTGCAGCCTCTGTCAGAGCCATGTACTCTGCTTCTGTTGTCAATAGAGCTACTGTAGACTGTAAAGTATAATGCCAACTCAACAACGGCTGACACAAAGTAAAAACATATCCTGTAGTGGACCGACACTTGTCAAGATCACCAGCATAATCAGAATCCAAATAACTTGTGCACTCTTGTTTACCACCAATATCCTTCTCAAAAAATAATCCAACATCTACGATACCTTTTATATACCGCAGAATCCATCTCACAGCCTCCCAATGACCCTACCGGGATCATGCATGTATCTTGATACCATACTCACGGCCTGTGACAAATCCGGTCTCGTGCACACCATAACATACATAAGGCTACCAACTGCACTGACATATGGAACATGAGACATGTACTCATGTCCATCTATCGTCTTCGGAGACATTCTAACTGAAAGCTTAAAATGAGGGGCCAATAGACTACTCATAGATTTAGCTTTATCACCAATTAAAAACTTCTGAAGTACCTTCTGCAAATAAGCTTTCTGAATCAGATTCACCCTCTCCTTCACTCTGTCTCTTTCAATTTTAATACCCAATATCCTCCTACCTTATCCCAGATCTTTCATTTCGAATTCACATGATAATAGTACTTTCAACTTATCTATCGATGATATGTTCTTAGAAGCTATTAGCATATCATCTATGTATAAGAATAGATAGATATACTCACCGCTAGGCAGCTTGTGAAAGTAAACACATGGGTCATATAAGCTCCTGGTGTAACCATGACCACACATAAACTTGTCGAAGCGCTTGTACCACTGTCTCGATGACTGCTTCAGTTCATATAGCGACTTCTCAAGTTTACACACTAACTTCTCCTTCCCTGCACTTTAAATCCCAATAGTTGTGTCATGTAGATCTCTTCCTCAAGATTGCCATGTAGGAAGGCAGTTTTCACATCGAGCTGATCCAACTCATAGTTATATTGTGCTGAAGTGCCAACAATATACGAATGGAAGAGTGTTTCGCAACTATTGAGAACACCTCACTTAAACTATACCCCCACCTGAGCATAGCCCTTGGCTACCAATGTGGCCTTGTAACGCACACTACCATCCAGAGATCCTTCTTTCTTTGTATAAACTCATTTGCATCCAATGGCCTTCTTCCCTTTGGGCAACTCTGCGAGTTCCCATATGTCATTGACATGGAAAGACTCAATCTCCTCCACCATAACCTTCCTCCACAATTCAGACTCAGAGCTTAACTCTGCTTCTCTGAATGTACTTGGAACACTATCTTCCATCACCTCTACTAGAAGTGCATAGGCCACAACTATATCCGAAAAATGAGCTGGTTTTCGTATATTTTTTTGGGCTTGTGTGCGGCAATTGAATCCAGGACCTGACCCTCTGGCTGCGGATCCTCAATCACATCATTTGTATCTTCTACTTGTGCATGACGCTCGAACTGCGTCACAACAGTTGGCACCACAAATGATACAGTACTATCTGGAGATGGTGAAGATGCATCACTCTCTATCCTTTGTGATATTCCTTTAGTCTGACCACTCTCCACCTGCTGAGAGCTTGAAGTCTTCACTATAGAAGACTCATCAAAAGTAACATCTCTGCTTAGAACTATCTTCCGGTCTTCAGAGTCCCATAACTCGTATCCTTTCACTTCTTTTTTGAACCCTAAAAATACGGCCTTTCTAGCTCGTGGCTCCAACTTTCCATCACTTAATAATAATAAGCCGGACATCCAAACACATGGAGCATGTCATAATCTGTAGCAGCTTTGCCGACCACATTTCCATCGGAGTTTTTCCTCCTAGCGCAGATGATGGCAATCTATTTATAAGATGACTCGCATAAGTCATTGCTTCAGCTCAAAAAGACTTATTCAGTCCACTATTTGATAACAAGCACCGTATATTCTCCAATAAGGTACGGTTAAATCTTTCTGACACCCTATTCTGTTGCAGAGTTTCTCTGTCGCTCAATGCCTTCATCATGACACAACTACAGAAACGAATCACTCTTGTATTCTCTTCCATTATCGGGCCTGAGTATCTTTATCTTTCTGCCAATTTGCAACTCCATTCTCCTTCTCCACTCCACAAAGATACCTAGGACTTCGCTTTTATGCGACATGGTGTACAACCAATTCCGCCTAGAGTAATCATCCACAAAGGAGACAAAAATAGTGTTTTCCTCCAAGAGATGCATTCTTAGAGGAACCCAAACATCTATATGCACATAATCAAGAATTCCCTTTATACGGTGAATCGCGATGCCAAACTTCACCTTGGTCTTCTTGCCCAATACATAGTGCTCACAGAATTTCAACTTGCAGGTCTTTGCACGCTTCAATAAGCCTTGCTCTGTCAAGACTTGCATAGACTTCTCACCTGCGTTACCAACTCTCATATGCCATAACTGAGTAGCATCAACATCTGAAACCACTGAAGTAATCAAAGAACATGTGACTGTACTACCCTTCAAGTAATACAGGTTCCTATCTCTGACCCCTTCATCACAACCAAGGACCCTTTCGTGAGTTTGAGAATTCCATTCTCCAACGTCACATTGAGCACTTTCGACTCCACAGCTCCAACTGAGATAATGTTCTCCTTCATCTGAAAAACATATCTCACATTCGTCAAATCACTAACCACACCATCGAACATCTTAATTCGAACGGTACCCATCCCAATCATCTGACATGCAGCGTCATTTCCTATGATTACTGCACGACTGTCCAACTTCTCTAAACTAGAGAACCATTCCCTCCTAGACATATGTGATAGGTAGCCCTGCGTCCAATAACCACTCCGAAGCATCCGAATAACATATTGACGGTGTGATAGAGAGTGAGAAAGCAGAAGAATCAGATTCATTCTCATCTGACTTGGCGACATTCACCTCTGATGATTTTTTTTGACTTCTTCATTTTGTTCTTTTTCTTGAGCTCGGAACAATCTTTCTTCCAATGACCAGTTTGTTTACAAAATGCACACTGATCACGAGTCAAACTACGGTTGCCATATCGTGACTTAGATTTTGAGCTACCACGATTTTCTCCTCTTTGATTTGGACTTCTTCCTCTCACGGTTAATGCCTCCGCCGATGTACCACCAAAGGATTCCTTGTCCTTTCTTATCAACTCGAGATTTACAAGAGCCGTAGTGACCTCCCTATAGCCAGTGTTTTAAATATCAGATATCGGCGATATACCGGTCGGCAAGCTTATGTACTGGATACTGGATACCGGGTGATATATCGTGGTATGGTACCAAATATCGGTTGATATATCAATAGTAAATACAAATAAGACATTATTAAAAGAAATAAGTTATTATCCAAACATCATATATAAGCATCATTGAAATATCATAATGAACATCAAAATGAAATAAAACAATCGCTCAAGTAGAAAATAATAATTATTATCCAAATAAGTAACTATAAGGGCCGATATATCGAATACTTCATCTCGAATATCGG
The DNA here is from genome assembly GCA_038442645.1 of Agave tequilana. Classification (NCBI taxonomy): domain Eukaryota; kingdom Viridiplantae; phylum Streptophyta; class Magnoliopsida; order Asparagales; family Asparagaceae; genus Agave; species Agave tequilana. The sequence continues at coordinate 43,125 of JAVJIF010008028.1, read as the reverse complement.
TCGATATATCGGCCACGTGGCGATATATCAACCAATATCGGTCCAAAACGATATCCGGTAAATTTTTACACCTACTGTATCATTTTGGATAAAATACCGGTATCTCAGCCGATATACCGGTATATCAGCCGATATTTAAAACAATGACTATAGCTCAGTGATGTTCTTCCATTTATCAGGGTGAGGACAAATTCCTATATCCCTAGGGTGCCACCGGATACGGATTATCCGCGGATATCCGCATCCGCCTCCAATCCGGATACGAATATCATTTTTTCACATCCGTCAATATTCGTATTCATATCCGTATCCGAAAGGTAGGTGCGGATACGGATATGGTAAACGAATATCTTATTCGTATCTGATCCGATATCCGAATGTTGCGTGCTTCATAGTGATATCGGTATAGAGAAGACTATTCTTCAATAGAATAAGACATTAAATTTTGATATTTTGAGTTGGTGAAAAAGTAATAGTGGAAAGTATTCGATTCTTGTAAGAGTACCACAAGATATTTTGAGTATTTCGACATCAACCATGGCATCCGAATCAGCATTTAGCACCGGAGGACGTGTAATTTATTGTTATAGAAGTTGAATGACAATGAATATGATGAATGTATTGATATGTACACAATAATATCATAGTATGTATCACATTTAATATTGTAGTTGATGAGATAAAAAAGTAATATAAGTATTTATGTTTAATTTATCTTTAACCATATCCATTTTTTACATATCCGATTAGTATCCGCATCCGATCCGCTAATATCCGATTTATATCTGATATCTGATTTTGGCGGATACGGATATCATTTTTTCACATCCGCTAATATCTGTATCCGTATCCGTATCCGAAGGTTGGGTGCGGATATGAATATGGTAGAGGTAATATCCGATCCGTATCCGATCCGATGACACCCCTATATATCCCTCATCGGGGAGAGAACTTAAGAAGATCAAAGATTTGTCTTCCTTATCTATCACAGCATCAACATTCGCTAGATCCGCGAGGAGCTTTGTATAAGTGTCGATATGATCACTAATTGAAAAACCCCTCTTCAACTGGAAACGATACAGTCTCCTTTTCAAATGCAAGCGATTCTCGACGCTTTTCATCAAATATTTGCTAGCAAGAGTCTCCCAGATTTTCTTTGCAGAAGTCTCATTCATCACATCATATTTTAAGTCTTGCGATAAACACAACCTAATCACTCTACAAGCTGTTCTATTCATTTTCTTTCAAATCTTCTCTTCCATCTCTTCCAGCCTCTCTTGCAATTCGAGAGCATCCTCCAAGTTTTGCGCATTTAGTGCATCCAATACCTCACATCTCCACAATTCGAAATTATTTGTGCCATCAAATTTCAGCACATCAATTTTTGTATAGTGATAATTTTGTATATTCTTCACAACAAAAATACTACTTCCATCGGATATTTCTTCGACCATTTCTACTCCAATTCAACCAACCATGCAAGTATAACAACTATAAAATGATCTACAAGATAAAGATAAATTTTTACCTCCAATTGAAACCCTAAGAAGAGTTTCCAATTGATCTCTCCAATCAATTGTAGAAGATGAGATCCAACACAATAAAAATCCGAATTTTATCCAACTTCAAGAACCAAGCTCCAAATCAAGATCCACTTCACCAAACGAAGCCCAAGCATTGCCTAGAGCTCTGATACCACTTATTAGTCCTCTGGCATGCCAAGAACACAAACCCAAAATGCACAAACACACACAAAGAGAGAGGGAGACAAGGATTTACGAAGTTCGACAAGATGCTTACGTCCGTGGGGAAGAAGAGAGAGATCTATTGATATACACAAGATTACATGAGGATTACAATTAGTTCTCTTAAGAACTCACTCAGAAAAATCCTTAACCCTAAAATGGATTACATCCTCTATTTATAGGAAAGAGAAGAAACCCCCAAAAATAGCTACAGGTAGGGTCCAGAAAACAGTTATGACCTGACTTTCAGTCGATTGCCCGATCAACCGACCCAAGTGTGCAGTCAACCGCTCAGTCGACGCAGTCGACCGACCCAAGTGCGTGGTCGACTGCTCAGTCGACCGCGAAAAGTCCTCTATCATTACAGGACTTACTCGATCGACCGGGCGGTCGACCGACCCAACTGGATTCCTGTTCCTCGTGCAATATCGATCGACTGCTCGATCGACCGATCTAAGACTTATGTGTGTGCATGTCGGTCGACCGCCTGGTTGACCGAAGTCCTGTCATAGAGTTAAAAAACTCTATCTCTTGTTTTTGCCCTCTCTCTACAAATTCTAGTTACGGCAGTTAGTGCTAGGACTGCCACATGTGCCATGCATTATGGTGGCTACAAGATTCATAATTTCTCCAAGTAATGCAATGTAGTTAGTACCATAAACTTGCTAAACCGATGTTTTAAATTTGCAAAGTAGTTGGTATCATCTATATATAACCAAGCCAATGCCAACCCTCTTCAGGAAACAATTTGAAACCAGATAAGACTACTATAGCGCTGTTCAATGTTCAAAAAAACGCGTTATGTAACGCGTTATAATGCGTTACGATAACTAACGTGAGGGAATTGTTACGAAACAGGTGTAAAAAACGCAAAAAACTATAACCTTGATTTTTTACACGGTAGCGTACGTTACGTTAAATACGTAACGCACAGTAACGTACGTTATGTGCAAATAAAAAAACCTATAAAATGGGAGCTGAGCTCCTCGTTCTCGATCTAGGGCACGCCCGAACCCAAAAAAAAACAAAAGGAGAATTAGAAAGAAGTCGACGCCGTCGCCGATTCCCTGCCACCGTCGCCAATTCCCTGCAGCCGGAGGTTCCTCGCCGCCGTTCGACTTCCTCGTTGTTGGCGCCTTGAAGAAAGAAGAAGGGACATACTTGCCTCGTGACCGCCGGCGGTGAGTCATCGTCCTCCGGTCTGAATCTCTAGCCCTCCGATCTCTCTCTCAGCTCTCTCTCTTTCAGTCCCGATCTCTCTCTCAGCTTTCTTCCCCTCCCGATCATCTCTCTCTCAGCCCTCCCCCTCCCCATCTCTCCGTCTCTCTCTGCTCTATGGTTCTCTCTCCCTAGCTTTCTCCCTCCCGATCTCTCTCTCTGCACTCTGTCCCTCCGTTCTCTCTCTGTGTGTGCGCTCTCTCCCCCTCCGATCTCTCTCTGGAGAGAGAGAGAGATCGAGAGGGAGAGAGTTGGGGGAGAGAGAACCAGAGACAGACAGAGAGAGATGGGGAGGGGGGAGAGCTGAGATCGAGAGAGAGAGAGATCAAAAGGGGGATAGAGGTGAGAGAGAGAGATTTTAAGGGGAGAGAGACTGAGAGATATTAAGGGAGAGAGCAAAGATATTTGAGTGATGGGGGAGATAATACAAGTTAATTATCATACTTTAAAATTCAATGTAGAGAATTATCATGCTTGTTATATTTTTTTTACTAAATTAGCATGCTTATTAGTTGTTAATTGTTATAATTCAATTTCAATTATCATGTTTAATTGTTATGATTTATTCTTGTTTGTGTAGATTGAATAACATGGCTAAAAGTTTGGATCACGTACATGAATTTGCGGATCATATAGGGCGTGTTTGTTTCGCCGCAAAACGTAAGTCGTAAAACTTCTTTTCCATTTTCCGTTGTTTGTTTCGCTGAAAAATAAGTTGCAAAATGCAACTCTTCTTTTCCCACTTGCAGTTGCTACAGTTAAATTTGTGGTCATGTAAATCTCACTTTTACACTCATATTTTTCCACTTGCAGTTGCTACAGTTAATTTTGTGGTCGTATAACTTTCACTTGTAGTACACTTACAGTTCAAAACAGTTACTTGATAATCAATATATAATTTAATATATTAAATATTTAATATTTTAAATAGTGTTCAATTTCTTATTTAATTATTTTATATTTTTAATCTTTAATTATTTTTTATTGTTTTAATATTTAATATTTTACTATTTTAATTTAATGTTTTTATTTAATATTTTATTTAATACTTTATTATTTTATTAATACTTATTCCATTTTTTATTATTTTATTTAGAGTTAATATTTTATTAATATAATGATATTATACTTTAATATAAAATTACTATATATTTAATTATTTATTTTTTAATATAAAAAATTACTTTATTAATACCATAATATATTTTATTATTTATTAATATTTTATTGTGTTAATATTGTAATAATAATTCAGTATAATAATACTATAATGATAATTTATTATTAAATTATAATTAAATTTTACTTTGTTAATTTTATTTTTCTATAATATTACAATAATATTATAATAAAATTTATATTATAATAATTTTCAAGTATTTTTAATATTATAATACTATAACTATATTTTATTATTTTTGTAAGATTTTTTAATATTTATATATTTTATTAGTATTCTTAAAATTTTGTTAATGTTCTTTAGATTTTCTTAAAATTTTATATTATTTATTTAGTTAATATTTTACTATTTATACTAATATTTTATTAATATTATTGTTATAAATAAAATATTAAGATTATTAATTTTTTTATCTCAAATTTATTAATACAATTTAATTTGCAATAGTAGATTTAATTTAATAGTATTTATAATATTTAAATCACTGCTACAGTTAATTTTGTGGTCAACTTTTCACTTACACTTTTACATTACCAACCAAACACCGTAAAATACAATATACTTTACCATTTACACTTTCACTTTATCAACCAAACATCGTAAAACACAATATACTTTTCCATTTACACTTCACTTTATCAACCAAACACCGTAAAACACAATATATTTTCTCTGCTACAGTTCATTTTTTCCATTCTCATTTTACAACTTACGACTTGCGACGTTTTGCAACGAAACAAACGGGCCCATAGTCGGTGATCTTCCGAATGTGTTTTATTGCAAATTTTGTAAGCATAAAATAACTGCTGGAATCACTAGGCTTAAACATCCAGTACTAAAAAAGGCGTTAAAATTTGTGCGTAAGTCCCGTTCAATGTGAAGCAAGCTTGTAAAGACATGTTGTTGGTCACGGAGGTGGAAAAGAAGAAGTCATCCGTGAAATTGGGAGGATGGGAGAATCACAAGAAGATGTGATAAGCCAAGAATTGTAAAGCGATGCCGGAAGCAACTCCCAACCCCGAACTCTTGGGCCTGTGAATAAATTTATCAATTTTGAAGCCCGCCAATCGACACTTGAGAGCTCTTATAAGGAGGCAAGAGAGAAATGTGCAAGAAAAATTGGGAGATGCATCTATGTGTTTAGGCTTCTATTTAATATCATTCAAGCTCCTTATTGGAAAAAGATGATGAAGAGGTCGGATCATTTGGGATAGTCTTGAAGCAACCATCCTCTTATAAGATAAGTACACGGATACTTAAAACTGAGGTAGAGAATATAGATAAGATCAAAGCGACGCACATGGCGGATTGGAAGCAATATGGATACACGGTGATGTCGGATGGATGGACAGATAGGAAGAGTAGGAGTTTGATAAACTTTCTTGTGAATTCACCCAAGGGAATTTTTTTTATAAGTCCATTGATGCGTCAAAATCGATCAAGACCAGAGCTTTCTTGTGGGAGCAACTTGATAAGGTGGTGGAGGAGATTAGTGAGGAGCATGTTCTTCAAGTGATTACCGACAATCATGCATCTTATGTGAATGCCGGTGCAAGACTTATGGACACAAGAAAATGTCTTTATTGGACTCCTTGCGCTGCTCATTGCCTTGACTTGATACTTGAAGACATAGGCAAGATGAAGATTCACGCGGAGACTCTTAAAATAGCAAAGGGTATAACCCAATTCAAATACAATCATGGTTGGATTCTTAATTTGTTTCGGGCACACACAAAGGGGAAGGAACTGCTAAGACCGGCCATTATACGATTTGCTACTTCCTTCTTGACTCTACAAAGGTTGTACCAATTAAGACAACCATTGAGAAAGATGTTTGCATCCGAAGAATTCAATAGGAGCACTAGGGCAAAAAAACAAATGGAGTGAAAGTAAAAAAACGTTAATTTCTACTAGAAGTTTTTGGGCCAAAGTTTTATTTTGCTTTAGCATCACACTTTCACTCGTATATGTTCTACGAGAGGTGGATTCGGATGTGAGGCCTTCTATGCCTTTTCTTTATGATATGCTTGATGCTGCAAAGGAGAAGATACGGGATGTGTGTGGTGGAAGTAAGAGAAAGTACATGCCTTACTGGAATATGATTGACCAGAGGTGGACAGGTATGTTGCATAGGCCTCTTCATGCGGCAGCGTACTTCCTAAACCCAAGATGTTTCTATAGCAAGAATTTTAGCAATGACGCTGAGGTAAGAAGAGGCCTTCGTGAGTGCATACAGAGCATGATCCCTGACATTCATGAGTATGCACAGGCTGATGTGGAGTTAGATAGTTATAAACAGAAGCTTGGAGAATTTGGAAGCCAGTTAGCTCAAATGACCTTGAACGCTCGTAGTCCAGGTATAATTTAGTGAATATCTTTGATTCTTTGATTCTTTGTTTAGTCATACGATGTCTAACGCTTAATCTTTTAGCTGCTTGGTGGGAGAGATTTGGAGATAAAGTTCCTACACTTCAAAAGTTCGCAGTTCGAGTTTATCTCTTACTACTAGTGCTTCCGGATGTGAACGCAATTGGAACACTTTTGAGCAAGTAAGAAAAGTTAAAACTTACAACTTATAAGTTATAACTTTCTATATAATGAATAAGAAATGACTTATTTTAATAAATAAATTTGTTTGTTGAAGGTACATTCAAAGAAAAGATGTCGCTTGGAGCAATTACGTCTGCAATCTCTCGTTTATGTTATGTACAACATCAAGCTTCGAGAGAGGAACATTCGTAGGAGGCGATTGCATATTGATCCGATTTTGATAGAGGAGCCTGCTAGCGATGATGAGTGGCTTGTAGTGACTGAAGAACCTTGTCTCATGGATGATATTGCATGGCTAGATGAGGTAAGGGAAGAAGATGAGGCAAGGGAAGATGAGGACAGAGATTTTCTAGATGTCACCGCACTTGGTAATGAAGGCACTAGCATTGCGGTTGATAGTGAGTCTAGAGAAAAGAGACAAAGGTAGATAGTTGTTCTTCCATAGACAAAGAGAAAGGACCTGTCATTGATGATGTGGATGAGACCAGGGACAATATTGATCTGGAGGATACTGAGTACATCTTAGAGGAGGATGATTTAGTCATAGTAGAGGCATGACATTATTCCAGGATATTATGATTACTTTGTTTTGTATGACTATGACTTATGTTTGCGAATTTCTTTTGAAATTTGTTATGTTTGTGAACTTGTTATAACTTGTGAATGTGAAAAATTATTGCGATACTTTCTAAAATTTGTTGTGAGACTTGATAAATGTGTTATATATTTGTTTTGATTTTTTTAGATTTTTTAAAATTATTTTTTATTTATTGAAATTCTTAAATATAGTATATATATTTATTTTTATTAAATAAATATTAAATCATGTAACCTACGTTATGCGTTACGTTATAAACTATATTAACATAACAAAAGAAAAACGTTATCGTTACGTTATCGTTATTTTGAACATTGGCGCCGTTGCCATGTCAAATAAGTAAGCATGAATATGCAATGCCCACAATATTTAAAAAAAGATTAAAACCAAGCTACATCGTGCCTTAGTAATGATTAGTACCATAAAAATAATTAGATGCTATCAAGCCAAATTCAATCCTCCTAAGAAGAACTTTTTGCAGAATGTGAGTCAAGCATTTTTGTCCCCTTCTCTTTCTTTTGAAATGGATGTACTTTCGTTGGCACTCTTAATTTTCAAATAGCATCTACAGAATTATGGAGTGATCAGTCTTGTACATCATGGCTTAAGGTATGGTTGATAGAGAGAACTCAACCATAAAAGAAACTGAATATACATAGCATTGGGCTCATAGCCGAGACCACAATGCAATCATATTTGAGAACATTATGTAGTGAATAGTGATAACCAAATAACTCGATGTAGATTCACAAAGATCTAAACAATAGCTTTCATAATTGTTCATGCAAAAAGTGCACTGCAAGTAGCAACTATATAAATTGACTGTAAAGAAAAAAAAAAGTAATAATAAAATAAGTGAGTACAAGTTCAAAATCTTCCAACATTACCTTCTCTTTTTCCAATTCAAAGCACCCGGTACACTTGGTAAATCCTCGCCTTGGATTCTTACTCTCAAGGCACTTAAAGTCCCTGCAGTTATAATTGTTCCACCTCACATTTCGGCCATCTGGCAACTGCCAAAGGGACTCATTTATCGGCAGCGGCCTTTGATACAGTTTAGATGCCCGAGTTAAACATCTTCTTCGAGGAAGTGGATCACACCCTCCCAACATTAATTTTTGGGCCAAATTCCAGTCATCTTTGCAATAAGACCCAACATCATAATCCATGTACCCCTCAAGCTCTTTCCTCATCAGCACACAAGCATGCCCAATGGTATTGTAAGTCTTGTTAGTTCCATAAATACTAAGCTTCCCTTCCCGATTCCTTTTCGAGGTTATATACTTCCGTGTTTCCTCAACCGTGAAAAAATTTATCAAAGGCTCTTCAATTGGAGACCCGGGTTCGGAATTGGAGTCCGGTTGGGGATCCGGATAAGTCTTAGGGCAATGTGAGCAGAATAAAGGGCTGGATCACTTCCTCCTCGATGAACCTTTTGAATTCAGACTTAGTAATGTTTGGAGCGGCATAAGTCTTGTTCTTGTTAATGGAATTGACGGTGGACTCGAGCTTGTCTTGGAGATCGGAGAGGCGGGTCAGAACTTCATCGAATCGGTCAGAGAGGGATTTCAGGTCAAAGTCGGCAAAGCCTTCTTTTATGGTTAGGAAACTACGGAGAGTCAAAAAGGCCAGCGGAGTAGAATCGGTGGAGGCTCGTAATGCTAGCAAAGATGACAAAGATACCTAGTATGATCTGAAGGAAGGCAAGGGTACGAGAGAATCTACACCACGAGAGACGGGGTTTCGCCATGTTTCCCCTCTCTTCCCCTCTTCCGATCCACAAGCTGGACAAGATGAACAAAGAAGCACAAGAAAACTGAAGAAAAAGCCTAAACTGAAGTTCAAGATTTCTTCTTTTGGTCAAAGGTGAACCAAAACTGAAAAAGGTAAGATTTTTTCAAACATCGCTTGAAAAAAGATTCAAACTTTCAGCTCCATTCAATTGATCCTCACTAGAAAACACACTACCCTCCGGTCAATAAATCAATGCAGCCACACAAAACCCTAAATTTCTCAGTAACTCCAACAATTCCTAACCTAAACAAAACAAAAAGGAAGAATTCAGAAAGAGAAGTGATGAGGAAGAGAGAGCTTACTTGAATCGAGGGATCGAATCTCGAGGAGTTGACCTGATTGAGATCGGGGGGCATAGAGATTAGGGCTAGGGTTAGGGTTCCGTGATCGTGAAGCAGCAGCTGAGTGGGAAGCCATTAAATTAATGGAGGGAGGGAAGGACGAGAGGGCGGGAGGTTCTCGTCTCTCGTGGGAGACTACCAGTAAAGAAAACTGAAACGTTACATAACTTGGAAAGCTGAAGGGGTAGTTTCGAAAATATCGAAACGGGCGACTTGTGCTCGAGGACCGAACTCTTTCGTAGGAAGCCCGCCGAAACACAACACCACACCAAGGTATTACTTTGATTTGGGTATTACTTGAGTTTTTAATAATTAATTTGGTGGCAAATGTGTGCGGTTTCACACTGAAAATTGATTCAAAAATAATTTTCACATCCGCAAGGAATGGAGGCTTACCAAATAACCCCACCCAAAGCCAGTGATCTTATCTTCTATACGTTATCACCAATATCAAAGTGGTTTCGGTTTCACTTGATTTGAGTGTTAGGGGTATTACATCACGTAGCTGAGGTATGAAAAGTGTTCCTCTGTGATTGAGAAGGGTCTTTCGCAAGTAGTTCTCGAACATCTTACTTAAAACAGACCTAGAGGCGTACCCAGTAATGTGGCTCGGGCTGACATCCCGCCGGACCATCATCGACAATGCAGAAGGCACGTTTAAAAAACAAAGTTTGAAATATCACGCAATACCAATGCATATGACCATACCAATACCGATATAACTGATAAGAGACTTGAAACATAGAACCAGGACCAAACAGTCAATATTTCCAGGTATTGCAGACTCTCATACCAAAACCCTGAAAGACCAATGGTACTGTGAGTAGAATCACTACATCGTTTTCCCCAAGAAAAACCTTGACAAAGGCTATATCATCAAATCATATGGTGAACATAAACCTCAGTAAACCGGGTATAATAGAGAGAACACCAGCCCTAGAATGGACTTTGCACAAACTTCTAAAATTAACATCCAAAGAAGCCCCAAAACTAACAAAAACACAACCATGTTTTCTTCTCCATCTCACATAAGTTGTCCCCAGCAGTTGCCTTCGCTCCCACACAATCATTCTAGACTCTCAAAATTGAAATGTGTCATACTTTCTGCTTCTCCATCTCTTGGGTAGTTCAGATGGGGGAGGGTGGGACATCAAGGGTCAAGCCTGCCTGAATCTGGCCCCATCCGATGAGCCGCCAATGCTTCTCAACTCGCCGGCTGAGGGCAACTTTCTCACCCTTGCTGGTGCACACAGGTGCAGTGAGTTGCAGCTTGGCCAGATCATTCTTCACCGCAAGCACTCGAGCTCCTGTCGACATGGACCCTATGTTAAGCATCAGGATCTCAGCCTTTGCAAGCTTGGACACCTTTCCTTGCTTCTCCGTGCCTTTTGTCCTCACCCCCAACAACCTCCGCAGCAGGAAAAAGTTAACCTGAGCACAAACCCGAAACAAGAGTTACAGATGTACGCGTGTACTTTGTATTTTATTACATCACATAGCAAGTTAGAAAAATGACCAAAGCAAAAAATCAATCTCAAGGAGAAGCAAAGCCATAATGAATAAATCCCAGAGAAACTTGCATACAAAAAGAAAAAGTAAAGAGTTGCTGCATTTCTTTGTATAGTTCTGTATCAGACAACAAAGGACTAACAAAAAAAACATGAAGAAAGATTGCAACATGAATAGTCAAAAGGGAAGCTAACCTCAAGCTCAACAAAGACGTCAGGCAGCGAACCAACTGCTCCAAGAACTTGACCGACCAGTCTATCAGCACGAGTCAAGGTGGGGTCCATAGTTGTACCTACACCAATGAGTCCTCCAGGCACCGCAAACTGGAGTTCATTTTGTTCAGCATATAGTGAAACGATTCTGGAATATATGGGGGTGCATTTGATGTTGCCACTCTCGTCTTTGAGAACAATACCAGGACGCACTTCAATGTTTTGGTTCACCTTCAAAACACCCTGCAAATGTAACCCCAGTACTATATGAAAACTGATCCATCTTCAAGACTGCAAACACGGCAGGTGAATGATTTTGCACACATTTTTACAAAAATAAGAAATGGCTGTCGAAGCTATAATCACTAGATCCAACCTTTCAATTTAACTTTTTGCAGCAAATACAGATAATAATAAATTACCAAGTGCATACCCTAAGGATACTTCCACCAGCAACACCTCCTTTTATCTCATCAACCTCAGAGCCAGGCTTATTTACATCAAAAGAACGAATCACAATCATGTTTGGTGGTGATGTGAAATCCCTCTTAGGTATTGGGATTTTGTTGACAATATACTCACAAACAACATCAATATTATATTTCAGCTGAGCAGATATCGGAACTACAGGTGCCCCATCAGCAATTGTTCCCTGCACGTCACTTTTCAAGACGTAAGACATGCGAAAGAACAAGAAAAGTTCAAAATAATATCAAAATTCCAAATAGATGCAGATCAGATAGATGAAACTGACCTGAATGAACCTCTGAATAGCTTCATGCTGATTTATTGCTACACTTTCCTGAATAAGATCAATCTTATTCTGCAGAATGATGATGTGTTCCAGGCGCATGATCTCAACAGCAGCAAGGTGCTCAGAAGTCTGAGGCTGTGGACAGCTTTCGTTGCCAGCTATCAGAAGCAATGCTCCATCCATGATGGCAGCTCCATTAAGCATTGTAGCCATGAGAATGTCATGACCCTACATGAGAAAACATCATCAAAGAGAGTATAGTTGTCAGCACATACAAATATTTTCCTAGTGAAACCAACAAAATCATGCTTAGGTTCCAATTACAGTTATTGCATTTTCATGCACAAGACAAATTATGAGAATTTATAGTCAATAACTATGTAAACAAGTAACCCAGTTCAACAGAAGGCCAATTAGTATGAACCATGTTGGTCTCTGCTTCATGAACTACCGGGGAAAAATAAGAAGTGACAGGCAATACATTAACTTTCTCTTTCTTTCTGTCTTCTTTTTGAGAGAGAATGCACTAATATAGTAGAATGAATGCAATTACAAGTTTACTTATTGTGCTTTCAACAATTATCATTGAGCTCATTTGGGAAGAATATTAATAAATCATACTTGTAAGCTCCCAATGAATATGGTTTATCATAGCATTAACTTGTCCAGTAAAATTTACATTGCTAATCATAAAAAATTTGTGGTCCAACTATCATCATCATCTATACCTTTTCCCCATGAAATTAGGTGGGATGTGTGTGGGTGGGTGGTTGAGGGGGGTGCGCGCAGTGGAGCACAAGTGATGAGGACATCACCAGCTCCAAGTTATTTTTATGCCTAAGCTATTTTTTTTTGAATAGATGTTTTTTTTTTTATGTGGGTGTTTAGCACCATACTGGTATCTCCTAAAAGTGCTCTCTTGTAAAAACCTATAAATAGGCATTATACTGATTAAATGAAAAACTTTTCAATTAAAGTCTCTTAGGTGTTCTTAAGTATTGGGGTGTAAAGCCCGTGATGTAATGGATGTAAAGCTCGTGTAAGGGGTGTGAAGCCCAAATCTATCTGGTTCTATCTCTAAACCCTAATCCATCTCTTTTCGAAACCCTAGTATTTTTCCATTTTCTTTGGATTTGAATGTGAATGCGATCCTGTATTACATCAGGGCTTCTAGTTCCAATCCCCTTCAAAGTTTTCTCCTCTCCCTGAAACCCTAAATCTAGAATCCTAGATCTAATTTCAAAAAAAATTACTGTACAAATTCCGGCTGAAAATTCAGCCGAAAATCCAATTCCCCCACTGTTAATCTTCCACCGAAAATAAAAAAATTATAGTGTTTATCTTCTCCTCCCCTCCCCCCCCCCATCATCCTTATAATCCTAACCTAGGTCCCCCCTCCCCAAAGCCGGCAGCCTCTCCACCACCACCATCCGTCGCTGCCACCATTATCCTCGCCTCTGATTGACAACCATGACATCACCGTCTCCGCCACTGGTCGGCAACAACAAAATCCCCATCTACATCCTCATCACTTTCCATCTGAACCCACCTCAGCCAACCTCCCCCAAACCCAAGCCCATCGGGTAGAGAACCCACAACCATCATCAGCAACATCCCATCCACCTCCGTCTTCACCCCAAGCTCACCACCAACGTCGCTAGCTTGTCCTCTGCAAGCATCACCGCTCCTCCATTGCCAACACCATCAGATCGTCACCATTGCGCCGTCTGCCCTCGTCGTTGATTGCTGCTCCCAGATTTGCCGGTGTCTGTGGAAGCCCTAGCAGAGATCAGAGAGGAAGAGAAGCACTCGGGCTGTGGGTGTAGTGGGTCGAACCCAAGCAAGTGAACCAATTTGAGTTTAAGTGACGAGTTGGGTCGGTCCAGACCGCCCGACCCATCACAAACCCGGATCTGACCCACGGAGTCGACTGAGCCAGCTCAGGCTCAGCTGTTGACATCAACGACTCACTTGCTGACGTCAGCGTCTCGACGAGCCGGTCCAAAGCCGCCTCGCTATAGGCTCAAGTTGAGCCGAGACAGAGCCGACTTGAAGTTACGGCTCCAACTCGAGCCGACCCAAGCCTCTGCTGACGTCAGTGGCTCAATGCTGACGTCAGCAGCTCTCTGAGTCAATTTAGTATAAACATGTGCAGTTTCATTCCAGAGACCATTTCAGGCCCGTTCAGAGTCCGATTCGATTTTTGTCTGAAACGTCGGAATCGTGACTGGTCCTGAAGCTACTGGACAAATTTCACAACAGTTGAGTAGTAGAACTGACCTCCACAAGCCTTTATTTGGAGCCTTCGTGCAGCAGAATAACGGTGATTCCTTAGGGTAATTTCTAAGCTTATGCACTGAATTTCTTCATGAAATTTTACTTTTGTAGAAGTTATATAAATACTGATGCTGATGAGAAGTGGAACAGGATATGTTTACGGCTGTCCCATATTTTTGGGGTTCTAGTGATCGTTATGGATACAACAACTAAGCCATTTGTCCCAAGTATTTGGGGTAGGCTACATGAACCAAAAGAGAATTACGCCGGATCGAGCACATGGATCAGCTTTCTCTACTCATTCCTATCGAGCAATATGCCTTCACTAAGACCTTTAGCCTCTATATCTTGTCGTATTACCTCTATCTATGTTTTTTCGGTCTCCCCTGCGCTCTTTTAACTTGCCCTAAATTGATATGCTCTACTCGTCAGACTGGCGCATCTGTAGGTCTACGTCGCACATGACCAAACCATCGTAGGCGGTTTTCTCTCATTTTCTCTTCTATAGAGGTTACACCTATCTTAGTACAAATATCCTCATTTCTCACCTTATCTCTCCGCGTGTTACCACATATCCAACAATGCATGTGCATCTCTGCTACACTCATTTTCTAGGCATGATGTTTCTTTATAGCCCAACATTCTGTGCCATATAACAAAGCTGGCCTAATAGCAGTCCAATAAAATTTTCCCTTCAGCCATAACGGAATGTTACGATCACATAAAACTTCTATAGCGCTCCTTCATTTCAACCAGCCAGCTTGAATCGTATGGATGACATCACTATCAATCTCCCTATCCTTTTAGATAATAGAACCCAAGTACTTAAAATGATTGCTCATCGGTATTTCTTGTCCATCTAGTCTCACAATACTATAATCTCGGATTCCCTGTTTACTGAATTTACACTTCATATACTCTGTTTTAGCCCTACTTAATCTAAAACCTCGAGATTCTAGAGTTTGCCTCCATAACTCCAATTTGGCATTTACCCCAGCTCTCGTCTCATCGAGTAGGACAATATCATCAGCAAATAGCATACACCATGATATCTCATCCTGAATAGCTCTAGTAAGCTCATCCATCATTATGACAAATAAGAATGGACTCAATGCAGATCCTTGATGCAATCCAATTGTGATAGAAAAATCACTTGTTATGCCTCCACAAGTTCTGACATTTGCCACTACTCCATCGTATATGTCCTTGATTATGTCAATATATTTCATGGAGACTCCCTTTTTCATCAATGTCCACCATAATACCTCTCTTGGCACCTTATCATAAGCTTTTTCCAATCAATAAAGATCATATGCAAATTTCTCTTCCTCTCTCGAAATTGCTTTATAAGTTGACGAAGCAAATGAATAGCCTCTGTCGTCGATCGCTCCGGCATGAACCCAAACTGGTTCTCTGATATTGTAACATTCTGTCTTAACCTGTGTTCCATTACCCTTTCTCAAATCTTCATGGTGTGACACATGAGTTTTATTCCACGATAGTTTGAACAACTCTGGATATCACCTTTTTCTTATAAAAAGGTACTAAGGTACTCTTCCTCCACTCATTTGGCATCTTTTTAGTTAGCCAGATCTTGTTAAAGAAGTTTGTCAGCCATCTCACGCCCACCTCTCCTAAGAATCTCCATACCTAAATAGGAATTCCATCCGGGCCAACAGCTTTCCTTGACTTCATCCTCTTCAAGGCCTCGTTAACTTCAGATTCGCTAATTTTACGGATATAATTATGGTTCATATCCTGACACTGAATGGTAAGGTCATCGAAGTCTTGAGTAGAACTACCATTGAACAATTTGTCAAAATACTCTCTCCATCTTTCTTTGATTTCTTCATCTCGAACTAAAACCTTCTGATCCTCATCTTTGACACACCTTGCAGTATATAAGTCTCTAGTCTTTCTCTCCCTTATTCGAGCAATTCTATATATATCCTTTTCAACCTCTTTAGTGTCCAACTTCTCACACATTTCTTTGTACTCTTTAGCTCTTGCATTCTGAACAACTTTTTTAATCTCCTGCTTGGCTAGCTTATACCTCTCAAAACTCACTTCATCACAATTTTTCTTCAAATCTCTAAAAGTTGTTTGATCTTAATGGCAGCTTTTACCTCTTCATTCCATATGATGTGTCCTTACATGGTGGAGCACTACCCCGTGACTCACCAAGTACATCTTTAGCTACTCTTTTAATGCAGCTAGCAATTTTATTCCATGTTGTATTGAGATCATTTTGGGCTTTCCAATTTTCTTCATGTACTACTCGATCTACAAAAACTCCTTGGTTACTTTCTTTTAGCCGCCACCACTTAATCTTAGGATCTAACTTATGTTTAATCTTTCTAAATCTCCTTCTAATCCGGACATCTAAAATTAAGAGTCTATGTTGGGTTACTACACTCTCACCCAGTACTACCTTACAATCTGTACAATCTATTTTTCTAGTTAAAAAGAAATCTATTTGGCTTGCACTTGATCCACTTCTAAAAGTGGTCAAGTGAGACTCACTCTTCCTTAGCCAAGTATTCACCTAAGACCAAATCATATGATAAAGCAAAATCTAGAATCGAGTTACCTAGTTCATGTCTTTTCCCAAAACCAAATCCTCCATGTACACTATCAAACCCATAACGACTAGTTCCTACATGCTCATTGAGATCACCGCCTATGAAAAGCTTCTCTCTAATGGGTATGCCTTGCACAATCTCATTTAGATCCTCCCAAAATTGACACTTACTTGACTCATCAAGTCCTACTTGAGGTGCATAGACACCGATAACATTAAAAATCTCCCTACATAAAATAAGTTTAACTAGTAAAATTCTATCACCTTTTCTCCTAATCTCCACTACATCCTCAAGCAATTGTTTATCTATGATCACACCACCCCATTACGATTTCCATCTCTACCACTATACCAAGTTTATAACCCTAAGCCTCTATAATTCTAGCTTTTTCACCTACCCACTTAATTTTCTGCACACACAAAAACTAACATTCCGTCTAACCATAATATCAACTAACTCTGTCAGTGCAAGTACTAACATTATGGATATGAGTAGGAAATCATCTAGACGATTTCTTCACTTATTTCTCCCTATCTGATCAGAAGTACCGGTATGCCCAAATGAGACTGGTTGGAGAAGCTTATGGGTGGTTAGAAGATAGCTATATCAACTGTCGATGTTGGTTAGTCTTATAAGAGCTTCTTCGTACTCAGTATGCAGCACTCCTTTATGCATCTGAGGCAGACTATAGGGAGCCCAATGTAGAAGAGTCAGAGCCAAGAGATGTCGAAGACTCGAAACCAGAGCCAGAAGTGAGAGTCAAAGCCAGAAGTTGAAGAGATTTTCCCACGATCAATGAAAGTTGTAGAGCTGCCTATTGAGACCCTTGTAGATCTTCCAGCAGAGCCTTCTATGGATCTAGTACCAACTGTGGCAGCTATGAGGACTCGTTTTTCTTGAGATTACCTGGTCTTTACGATCATGGTTCACAATCGCGGTCTCGGCCGCCGACTCGGCGGGCACTGAGACGGATCGGTCTCGGCGACTCGGATCGGTATCGGACGATACGCGCAAAACGCTACATAGAAAGCTCAAATTTTTTTGAAAAAATCACGACAAATCTTAAAAAAATGTAGATATCCACATTCATGTATTACATGTCCAAAATATATCACCTAGCACACTAAACATAAAGCGAAAGTATAAATACGCGCGTCATTGGTAGAAGCATATCAAAATACATGCACAATATAGTAAAAACTACATTCATAAATACATGTTAATGTAATTATTTCACATTGAATTGCGATGAGGTATAAAATCATCATAATGCCGAGTTATCATCATAATGCCGAGTCGATCGAGTCAACTCCGATTCTCGGCCGAGTCGGTCTCCTCTGAGTTGAGTCAACTGACTCGTGACTCGGACTCGTCTCGGAGCGGGCTGAGACGGATACGACTCGGCCAACTCGTCTCCGACTCGGCCGAGTCTTTGAACCATGTTTACGATCCCTTACAGATCCTTATCCAAGAGCCAGTTTCGCAGGAGATCGGTATATTGGTATATGGGTTAAATTTTTGTGGAGCTAAGTTGACTTGTCACGCTGCATGCATTATGCTCGAGCTCCCATCGACAGCCACCTTTTGTCACAGAAGTCAATTCTACCTCCCCACCTTGGGTTAGCCATGACGCATCAGTGTTGCTGGCACGACCACCACCTTGACCCAATTGAGATGCGTCGTGAGGGGAGCCCTCACTCGACAGGGTCGAGTTTCTCTCACCCCGGGAGAAATTGATGAGGACATCACCAGCTGCTAGTTATTTTTATGCCTAAGCTATTTTTTGAGTTGATGTTTTTTTATTATGTGGGTGTTTAGTACCGCATCGTTTATCCCCTAGAAGTGCTCTCTTATAAAAGCCTATAAATAGGTATTAAACTTCTTATTCATTAGACCATGATTAAATGAAAAACTTTCCAGTAAAATTCTCTCTTGAGGGTTCTCTTGAGTATAAGGGTGTGAAACCCGCGTAAGGGGTGCAAAGCATAAATCTATCTGGTGCTATCTCTAAACCCTAATCCCTCTCTTTTCAAAACCCTATTTTTCTCTCTATTTTCTTTAGATTTGAAGGTGATTGTGATCCTGTATTACATCAACAAGGCTCCATGAAGATTTTTAGGCAAAATTTAACAATTGTATCATCCTAACTCCAAACCTTAAATTTGATGCTAAGTGACTAGCCTATGAAACTAATCCTAGAAGACCAGAAAAAACCTACCTTCTTGATCATGCAATTTAGGCTTGTAAAAAGAGAAGCAAGCTTCCAAAACTCTCCTAAAAAGTACCGAAGAAGGGAAAAATCATATTTACAAAATGTAGTCATCTTCGGGAATTGTGCATATCTGGCCTCATTGGCATTTACGTCTACTCAAATATGACCACAATCCTCTATGCCAAACCTTGTTACCTTTCCTCTTCATCTACTATCTTTCCTAGAATAGAGGTAAGGAGCACCTTCCTAGTTGCATGCACCTAAACTATGTGATCTCCTTTACCCACCAGCAAGCCCAGTGATTTTTATTGCAATCCCCGCATTTCCTTATAATTGCCTAGGTTGCAGGGTGGCACTCCCATACAGTGTATCAGGTTCGCGATCAATAATAAAGTCTTGGCCAGTCCTTCCCAGTTTTAGATTAATATTGCCCAAAAGCTGACCCGCTATTAGCTAATTTACTTAGGATGATAATCACATGCTGATAAAAAAAGATGCCAAAAGACTACATAAGTGAAATATCAGGCTGTTTTATGTTTACTTATAAACCATCAATCAAGAGACGATAGATACTTATTCATAATTATAAGAAGAATAGCCAGTGTTGATCCAATATAGTCCAAAAACAGTTTGAGCACAGTCATCTTACTGGGCAGTCCACAAAGGAACATGCCTCAAAAGTTTCATCCTCGTATTCTCAAATCCTGGCACATCACATAAAGGACTGTCTTCTTTTCCACTTCCATAAGCTCTGCATGCACACAACATGTTATCAGTATCCAATGACAAATATAGATACAATCCAGAACTCATTCCTCTGAGATGTAGCATACTTGTAGCACATTGGTCGAGGACATCTATCATCTTCACATTTATATATCTTTGCATTAGCATATCCCAGTTTGATAGTAATATTCCTCTCCAGTTCATTCTTGAAACGAACAGTCTGCATCCCGTACAAAACCCCAAAGGCAAACCATATTCAAAGTCAATGTTTTATAACTATTAAAACACAACAAATAGGGAAAAAAACCTTTATTGGCTAAAGAAAACAACATAAATACTCAGTACATGGCCTTAGACCACCATATTCAAAGTCAGTGCATGTCACTAGACCAACAAATATCAATTGCATCATATTCTTAATCATGCAACATGAATTAGAATGTTCAAAAAAATCTCAAGAAGGCCTCCATGTGACAAATGTCCATCTTCGGAAAGATTTTCCACTTTTTATGAAATTGCCAACTTTTAGGGCAAATGATATATAAATAGTTCGAGGATAAAACTTGACAGTTTCTGGAATTGTCTACTTTTTGGGCAAAAAATAACTTTTATGCTTATAAAAAAGGTAGATGGTTTTAAAACGAAATAGATGGTACATAATTGTTTACTTTTGCAACAAAGATGTATACTTTTATTATTAAAGAAGGTAGATACTCTGAAGACAAAAGTAGATGGTTTTCGAAACTATCTACTTTTTACAGTTAAAATGTCTACTTTTAAGACGGTAAAAAGCAACCTCACGTGATACATATCGAGGATGATAAATGTAAAACAATAGTATTTATAAAACCCACTAAAAAAATGAGTCTGTTCAAATACTGTCAATAAATTACAACCTATACATCTTACCAAATTTTGTTTTTCCTGTTCACTATTTCCTGGTTCCTATAATCAGCTACTGCTTTGAATTGAATTGCAGTATGTTGCACTATCAATGAGCATAGCCTACAAATAATAGACAGTGATTTCATTCCACCCTCTCCAGTGTGGGCAGAAAGTTCCTCTTTTCTATATCGATTGTGGCATTGGTTGAACTTTTGTGACCTCAGTGGTTGTGACAAGGGCACAAGTTCATGAATGCCACAACCATCATAGAGAAGAGAATCTTTCTCCATTACACTGGGAGGGGGATGGAAGCAACCCGCCTTATATTTAAAAAATAAGAATTAAAATATTAAAAAACAAGATATCAAAAACATAATAAGTTTGCACATGAAAATTAAAAGAACTAAATCATGCAGCAAAATAGACACAAACCATGAATTAGAAATAAAGGAGAGAATAAATACCTGAACACCAGATTTGCTTTCACCACAGTAGACTTCCCATGGGCCACATGTCCAATAGTACCTAAATATTTGGCAATTACACATCAGCCATCAAAATACAAGAATCATCATGCCCATTTTGCTGCAACAGATAACTAAAAAAGGAGGCAAATTTATGGTATGAAAACTTACTCGTGACAACACAATCACTCTTTTAATTTTAGGAATTGAAAGCCACGCACAAAGAAGATATAGTAAGTAATATGGGTGCAAGAATTGTGTGCCATAAGAATCAGATAATTTGTAAAACATAGAAATTTTTGTGTACAACACAAATGAGATAATCTTCAACACCATTAAACCAATTTTGTTAAAAAAAATTTCTGGTTTACCTGTACAGTATAAACAGCATTTTACAAGCCATTTCACTTCCATACCAGTCTAGGTTGTTCCAGCTCCAAGACAATTTTACAGGATTGCTGCTCCATATTTCACAAGCTTAAGCCGTGACCAAGAAGGCAGATCCACAACCTATCAACTAGGTTTCTAGCTTTTATGGCAGGCCTCCTCTTGCCTAAAGATGCCTCAGCAATAATAACATCAGCTCATAATGGCTGCACATTGTTGACAGGCAGTTTAAAATGTTTAATTCTCTGGAACATCCTCTCATATGTTTTGGCTCTATATCTGACAAGTATTTCGGGCAAAAGATTGTTTGATGATGATGATGGTGATTGGACAAACAGAATATCATGTAACTAAGGGCGTGTTTGTTTCGCCACAAAACGCCGCAAAACGCAAGTCGTAAAACTTCTTTTCCATTTTCCGTTGTTTGTTTCGCTGAAAAACAAGTTGCAAAATGCAACTCTTCTTTTCCCACTTGCAGTTGCTACAGTTAAAATTGTGGTCATGTAAATCTCACTTTTACACTCATATTTTTCCCACTTGCAGTTGCTACAGTTAATTTTGTGGTCATGTAACTCTCACTTGTACACTTACAGTTCAAAACAGTTACTTAATAATCAATATATTAATATTATTAAATTTTATATTTTAAATAGTGTTCAATTTCTTATTTAATTATTTAATTATTTAAAATTTTAATCTTTAATTTTTTTATTGTTTTTAATATTGTTTTAATATTTAATATTTACTATTTTAATTTAATATTTTTATTTAATATTTTATTTAATACTTTATTATTTTTTAATACTTATTCCAATTTTTATTATTTTATTTAGAGTTAATATTTTATTAATATAACAATATTATACTTTTACTATATATTTAATTATTTATTTTTTAATATAAAAAATTACTTTATTAATATCATAATATATTTTATTATTATATTAATATTTTATTATGTTAATATTGTAATAATAATTCAGTATAATAATACTATAATGATAATTTATTATTAAATTATAATTATATTTTACTTTGTCAATTTTATATTTCTATAACATGACAATAATATTATAATAAAATTATATTATAATAATTTTTAAGTATTTTTTAATATATAATATTATAACTATATTTTATTATTTTTGTAAGATTTTTTAATATTTATATTTTATTAGTATTCTTAAAATTTTATTAAGTGTCTTTAGATTTTCTTAAAATTTTATATTATTTATTTAGTTAATATTTTAGTAATATTTTACTATTTATACTAATATTTTATTAATATTATTGTTATAAATAAAATATTAAGATTATTAATTTTTTATCTCAAATTTATTAATACAATTTAATTTGCAATAGAAGATTTAATTAATAGTATTTATAATATTTAAATCACTGCTACAGTTAATTTTGTGGTCAACTTTTCCACTTACACTTTTACATTACCAACCAAACACCGTAAAACACAATATACTTTACCATTTACACTTTCACTTTATCAGCCAAACACCGTAAAACACAATATACTTTTCCATTTACGCTTCACTTTTATCAACCAAACACCGTAAAATACAATATATTTTCTCTGCTACAGTTCACTTTTTTCATTCTCATTTTACGACTTACGACTTGCGACGTTTTGCAACGAAACAAACAGGCCCTAAGTATGCATTTCAGCCTTGCCAAAAATCACATCTGGAGTTTAACTTCTACGCCTCATGGTTTTTTTATGAGTAGTTCTCTAACCAATAATTAATGGCAACAACCTGTAATATCAGATAGCTATCAGATTTCAAAGTTGTCACTTTTAGTTACTTGTTTATTCAGATTAAGCTGACTTGCAATAATGAAATAAGATGCTGAATCTCAATAAGGGCAGTCATAGCATACAACTCAATTCCTAAGCCTGCTGACGTGTATTATAAAAGAAGGGCATATACATTAAAAATATAAGGCCACCATCATCATTTAAGCTTTTTCACCAAAACAAAAAATCCATAAGAGTTGACCCAGCTTTACAGCATGCTGTGAATATGATGCCAATACTCCATGAGATGAAGTCAAAAAAGCTTCGGACAGAATTGATCAAGTTCTAAAAAATGCTGTAAA
This sequence comes from Agave tequilana, assembly GCA_038442645.1. Taxonomy (NCBI): domain Eukaryota; kingdom Viridiplantae; phylum Streptophyta; class Magnoliopsida; order Asparagales; family Asparagaceae; genus Agave; species Agave tequilana. The sequence goes on along the minus strand of JAVJIF010008028.1, from coordinate 19,579 downwards.
CCTGACATCACCATTCATGAGTTGGTGCCAAACTTTTTGTAAGAGAACTATGAACAAAGGAGACATACATTCAACAAAACCTTAATAGCCAAGTGGTGGACAAGTAGACCTACCTTTTCCAACCTATAACTTAAGCAACTAGACCTACTGTTTGTGAATTTTGTGATCATGCAATGAGATTTAAGCTCATGGAACCAAGGAGCAAGCACACAATTCTATGATATATTAAAGCCTACAAGGAAGGCTAACAGATGGAAGATTAACTGCTGCCATTTCTTGAGATCTCCTACCCCATTCCCCAGCTCTCCTTTAAAAAATTCAGCCTTTTTATAACTCTCTCTCTCTCTCTCTCCCCCCCCCCCCCCCACCACCACCACCACCACAAAAATCCTCCGATTTATTTCATAAAAAAATGGCTTACTAAATACTAATGCATGAACCTGAGGTCTAATAAATAAATACAATTTTTCCACATGCAAGGAAAACCCTTGCAAGTTAGATGGCAAATTGAGATAAAAGATTAAAAATTAAAATAAACAGCAAAATAAAAGTCTGTAAATATTATCAATTACTAAAATTAGGTACAATATGCAGATTAAAGAATTCAATGATAATTAAAAGATAGCAACCGTATTCTTAACTAGAGAGAAAATTATATAACAACCATAAGCACTACATTCCAAGAGTAGAGAATTTGTTTAAGTGTGACTCTCTCTAGATACATTGATTTCTTCCAATTTGTAATTTAAGTCATTTAGACAGATTTTTTTTGCTTCATTACTCTGCACAAGATCATTACATCTAATGAATTTTCTGCATTACTCATAAAAGAATATAAACAGAAAAGGTTGCAACTCACCAATATTAATAGTAGCTTGACGAGAAATAACCTCCGGCGACAGCGGAGTCAGTGTATTGACGTCCAGCTTACTGAGGTCCTGCTCCATTAATCCTTTGCGAGACATCTTCGCTGCAGTAAATTGTGTACTCCCAAGGCCTAAACAAAAACCAACTCTGTTACAATTAGAAACCCTAAAACTCTACAACGATGAGTTTGATGGGTTCGAACAACTAATGATTAAATTAGGAATGATTGTTCATGGGATTCATTTCCATAAACCCCAAAACGCCGGCGGAGTTCGGATCGCGGGGCGATTAGGGTTTTTGGGCAGTGCGATTCAATGAATGAGGGGAAATCGAAATCAAAGGGGAGAGATTTTTACCTCCGATTGAGTCTTAGCGTTGAGCGAGGGACTCGGCCGAAGCTTGGAAGACGGCGAAGAGTCGAGCGAGAGAGGCGGAGAGAGAAATGAGGTCGATTTTCTTCTGTCATTTCGTTGAGGGCTGTCTTAAATGGGCTGTGGTCTTAAATGGGCTGTGGGTCACTTTAGCAGGCTGGGCCCAAGAGATCCATGTACTGGTCAGAAGCTAGGCTGAATCTTTAGGCCTTGCTATTTTTTTTATCATGTATATTCAGTAATACATTATACAATATTTTAGATATTTTTTAAATATAAATATATTAAGTCAATGTTTCAAATTATTCTTTATATATTAAAATTCAAGATTTCAGAAAAATTAAAAGAAATACCTTGGGTTTTAGGAGCCTCAACCTATAGAACCATACCTAGATTCTTTTGGAGCTCGTTTTACATCCACCTCTAAAGCCTATTACTTTTAAGATCTTAAGTTTTGAATACAGTACTTATTTCTTAATAATTCTTTGAAGCAATGTAAGTATGGCTGGTTTTTTGGAGTTTGAGAACCCTTTCTGATAAGAAATAAAAAAGGGAAATCACATATAATCAATCCTCTTGATCCGGGGTTTCTTTTTAAGATTTTAATTGAAAGGGCCTCCCCCCAGATGGGCTAACCCCAATCCATTAAAAAATAGATATTTGATAGATCCAGGTTACATTTACATCTTACCCTCTCCCCAAAAAAAAAAAAACACCCCAGACACATCCATACCTGCTATCTACTCCAATTCGCTCAGGGGCCCCAAAAAAAAAAAAAAAAAAAAAAAAAAAAAAAGATTGGTTTTTTTTCTTCCCCTCAGCTGAAAACTTCTACCCAACTCAAAATCCTTGCAGACTGTGTTTTTAGTCTTCGCCCGAAGAAGGCACTTCCGGCAATCTACCACAGTCTGCACCATTAACCAAAAGAAGATGGGCACTTCGAACAAGTTGCTCTGTTGACTCCACTCGAGCCCTGCATCGAGGGCATTCTTCAGGAACTTGCATTCCCTTACATTGTAGAAAGACTCTTGATATGCGGAGCTTCGTGCCATAGTTTCCAAATCCGTTGCTGAATCTTTGGAATCACTTCCAATTTCCAAATCCGCTGCCATCCTTCCCAATGTAGTTGATCACACATTTTGTGACAGACCGTTATATACATGCTTCACCGAAAAATGCTTTCCCTCTCCACATAGGACAATCCTCCATCTTGTTCATTGGGATACGCATGTGGAGGATTTGAGGTCGGATATTTTGATCACGTATTACATCACCCTTCTCCATTATCCATTGTATCTTGGAAAGATCAAATCAGAAACCATAGTTGTAGAGAGAGAGAGAGAGGGAGGGAGGGCAAAAATAGAAGATAACTCTATGACAAGACTTCGGTCGACCCAGCGGTCAACCGACATGCACAAGGATTGGATCGACTCGGTCGACCGATGTTGCACGACGAAGAGAAACCCAGTTAGGTCGGTCAACCGATATTTCCAGTAAGTCCTGCAACGACAGAGGACATTGAGCGATCGACCGGAAGGTCGACCGACAGTCGGGTCAGAACTGTTTCTAGACCCGACCTAGAACTGTTTTGGCAGTTTCTTCTTCTCCCTATAAATAGAGGATGTGAACCCATTTTAGGGTATGGTTAATTTCTAGTGAGAGTTCTTGAGAGAGTCAATTGTAATTCTCTTGTGTCTTGTGTAAATCATCAATAGATCTCTCTCTTCTGCCCGGGGAACGTACACATCTTGTCGAACCTCGTAAATCCTTATGTCCCTCTCTCTTTGTGTGTGTTTGTGCTATTAGGGTTTGTGTTATTGGCATGCTCCTACCACAATAAGTGGTATCAGAGTTCTATACAACGTTTGGGCTACGTTTAGTGGATCAGATCGTTGATTGGAAGTTTGCATTTTTAGAATCTGAAGTTTTTGTTGGATAAAAATCGAATTTTTGTTGGATAAAAATTGATTTTTTATCGGATTAAATCTGGTCTATAATTGTTTGGTGGAGTGGATCTTTGGTTTGAAGCTTGGATCTTGGAGATTGGAAACTTCGGTTGGATAAAAATTGAATTTTTACCATATTGGATCTCGTCTTCATTCTTGGTGGAGAGATCAATTGAAAACTCATCTTTGGGTTTCAATTGGAGATAAAAATATGAATTTTATCATTTGTAGTTTCATTTCATAGTTGTTCCGTTTGTGTGGTTGTGAAATTTGGAGAAATAGCTGGAGAAACATCCAGTTGGAGATTTTTTTGTAGTAAAGAACATTCAGAATGCTCATCACATGAAAATAGACGTGGTAAAGTTTTATGACACAGATAATTTTGGATTGTGAAATGCGAAGTAATGGATGCACTAAATGCGCAGAATTTGGAGGATACTCTTGAACTTCAAGAGAGATCTGTAGAAGCAGATGAGAAGCTTTTGACGAAGATGAATATGACAGTGTGTGGCGTCATTAGGTCTTACTTAACACAGGATTGAAAGTATGATGTGATGAATGAGACTTCTGCGAAGTCGATTTGGGAGATTCTAGCAAGCAAGTACTTGAGAAAGAGCGTCAAGAACCGCTTGCATTTGAAAAGAAGATTTTACCGTTTTCAGTTGAAGAGAGGAACCATCATTAGTGATCACATCAATATCTACACAAAGCTTTTCGCGAATTTGACAAATTTGGGTGTAGTGATCAAGGATGAAGACAAAGCGTTGACATTGTTGAGTTCTCTCCCCGATGAGGGATATAGAGCTTTGTGCATACCTTGATTAATGGGAGGACATCTAGCTATAGTGAGGTGATCACTGCTCTTGTAAATCTTGAATTGAGGAGAAAGGACAAGAAGTGTTTTACCAGTGATACATCAGCAGAGGTATTGGCCGCGAGAGAAAGTAGTCCAAACCGAAGCAGAGGAAATCAGCAAAAATTCAATTGGAAGCCCATGGTTAGTAATCGCAAATTAGAGAAGGATCAGTGCGTCTTCTATAAAGAGAAAGGATACTGGAAAATTGATTGTTCAAAACTCAATAAGTCGAAGAAGGAGTCATGGTTAGAGGCCAATGTCATGAAGTCAGATTGTAATGACTCAGACTCTTCTTACTATTCACTTTCTATTACACCATTAGGTTGTCATTAGATGGGCCTGAGTGGATATTGGATACATGCTCTACTTATCATGTTTGTCCCAAAAGGGAGTTGTTTGCCAGCTTTGAGGAGCTGGATGGTGATTTGATGTCCATGGGAGACGATCATACATGTTGGTTGGTTGGTAGAGATACATTTCGTATCAGCATGTATGATGGGACATTGAGAGAGTTGAATGAGGTGAGATATATTCCTAGTATGACGAAAAATATAATCTCAGTTGGAGCTTTGAAAGCGGAGGGTCTCAAAGGGACTCTTGGAGAAGGCGGTCTCAAAATTTCTAGTGGCTCATTGGTTGTTCTGAAGAGCGTTAGACACAACAATTTGTACTACTTGATGAGTAGTACAGTTACTGGATTGGCGTCTTCAGGACAGTTAGGTAGCGATTCTACTAGATCATGGCACAGTGAGATCGGACAAGTTGGCTTGAAGTCAGATCAAGCATTGGGAGGTGCATTGATCTGCCTTTGGAAGCACGTGACAGTAGTGTTTTGGACAAGAAGAGGGTGAAACATCGATACTCACCATTTGCATGGTCTTCTTGAGTTGGTTCACGTGGATGTTTGGGGTCCTACCAAGACTGCATCACTTGGATGCTATCAGTACTTTATCTCAGTTGTAGATGATTATGCTAGACGTTGTTGGGTATACTCGATGAGACAAAGAGTTGAAGCCCTACAGTTGTTGGTAAAGTGGAAGAATCTGATGGAAAATCAGACAGGTAGGAAGATCAAGGTGCTCTGATATGATCATGTTGACGAGTATAAGGATTCTTTCCTCCATTTTGGCTAGAACAATGGTATTGAGACTCACTTCACAGATGAAAAAGATGGTGTAGCCATAGAGGTGAACAGTGCCTTATTGGAGAAGGTTTAGTATTTGTTGTCTAATGCATTGTTGGACAAATCATTTTGGGTTGAGGCGATTGTGTATGCTAGTCATCTCTTGAATAGGCTACTGACAACTGTGATAGGAGGTAAGAATCTTTTGGAGATTTGGTCAGATGGAGCTGCTCGTGACCATGATTCACTTAGAGTATTTGATTTGTCTGGCCTACGTTGATGTCAAAAAAACATGTTGGACTCTAAGGTGAACAAATTGGTATTTTTGAGATACAAGGAAGACTTAAAAGACTACAAATTATGAGATCAATAAAGAGTTTGTCTCGAGCAGACATGTCACATTGGATGGGGCTTTAATAGTGAAGCCTACCATTTCCTAGCAGTTGGAGATAATGAAGACCAAGTCAGAAGTATCGGAGCGGGTGGAGGTTGATGCTACTCCACATTGTCCAGTTGGTTCAGTATCATCTGGGATTCCATCGGTCGTAACACTGGGTGGAGATTGAGTAGCCGATATAGATACTGAGCATGTTGAAAAAAGATGATTCAGATGCAGCTAGAGGAACCAAAGAGAATCTGCGAAGGTGGGTTGTAAAGAAGCATGTTTCTCATGTTGATGAGGTTCAAATGACTTAAAAGTTGGGTTCGTTGCTGCAAAGAAGAGAGTTGGTTGAGCTCAGTGGAGCTCATTTGAATGAACTACGAGAGACTTGATCCCTTGGGCAGAGGGTACATAGGCAGCCATGATGGCGCAACCGTTTAATAATGCAGCACGTATGAAGCTATTTGGTGTATTTGGGTTCTCGAGAATTGACAGCGGAAGCTGATTTGGACTTCACGTAAAGGTGAAGAGTTGAACTTCATGTAGAAGTGAAGTGTTGTAATCTCGATGAACATTTGATCTTCGGTGAGTATATAGTTGAGCTTGCATAAGGGAGCGTGCATCCGGTTTGTTGAGTCGATGTTGGTATTTGGTGTGCTCTATTCAGATTTGGTTGGACCGTCTTAAAGATATTTGGACTGGAGTGCCAGTCAGTTGGAAAGTCGGTGTTGGTTCTTGTTGGGTTCTTCTTGAGGTCATTTGGAATGGTGTTCCATTCAGTGCTGAGTTGTACACATGTTCATTAGTCAGCTCATATGGTGTTAGTTCTCTTCAGTGGAGTGTTGGAAAAGCATGTATGGTGCATTTCGTTTGGATGGCTGAGCTAAAATTTGGAATCTTTATAATTGGTATTAGATTTGGAGAGAGTTGCCTGAGGGGACGACAGACTCAATTTGGATCATTTGAAATCAATTGTAAGTGTGATGGTGATTCATTTTAGGAACCGGTTGGTCTGTTCGGTCAAGTCGAGATCGTGTGTCGATTTCGCCAAGATCGTGTGTCGATTTCATCCGGAGTGCTCAAGCCTAGATCATGTGTCGATTTCGCCGAGATCGTGTGTCGATTTCACCAGATGTTCATTGGAGTTCGGCTCAAATTTGAAAAATCTTCACCGAAAAAACAGAAGATAGAGTTTTTTAAACTTTATGACAGGACTTCGGTCGACCGAGCGAGCGATCCGACGTGCACAAGGCTTGGATCGGTCGATAGATGTTGCACGAGGAAGAGGAACCCAGTTGGGACCGGTCGGCTGACATTTTCAGTAAGTCTTGCAACGATAGAGGGCACCCGGTCAACCGCGTACTTGGAACGGTCGACTGGCCGATCGATCGACAGTTGGGTCAGAATTGTTTCTGGACCCGACTTGGAACTGTTTTTGGGGTTTCTTCTTCTCCCTATAAATAGAGAATGTGAATCCATTTTAGGGTATGATAGATTTATGATGAGAGTTCTTAAGAGAACTAATTGTAATCCTTTTGTATAAGTCATCAATAGATCTCTCTCTACTGCCCCGGGGACGTAAGCATCTTGCCGAATCTCATAAATCCTTGTCTCCTTCTCACTTTGTGTGTGTTTGTGCTATTAGAGTTTGTGTTCTTGGCATGCTCCCGTCACATTAATAGTTTCTGGGTGTATAATATCAGTGTCAATGTCAACCGTAGCTAACTAGAGAGGAATCCCCACACCAACGATCATCAACTACATAAATGTATTTCACATCTCCTAACTCCTGATTGGGGTTAAACCTGCACACCAAAATACAAAATTTCAGAAATACAAAATAGAAGTGCAAGTTCTCAATACTATCACGATAGCAAATGGCTATGCGGGTCGTGATCCACAAGGAGGGACTAGAGATGGAAGCTTTTAAGTAAGTTTGTTTCTTTTTGAGTTTACAAAAACATGTTAAGAATTTTTTCTCAGTTTTAGAAAAAGAAAACAAAAAGGTTAAGTTAGAAGATGTGAAGAAGATGGTAAAAGAAAAGATGATAATGATGTTGTTGTTTTATTTATAAAAGAAAAGGAAAAATTAAATAAAGAGGAGAATGTTGGTTTTAAAGTTGAATTCTAAACTAAGAATTAAAAGAAAACTAAAAAAATCTTACTTACCTCTTTTGTGCTCATATATCTTGGATCTATCGCTACGACTCACCTAGTCTCTGAAGGTGATCAAGCATGACGTGTAGGATCTTCCCCGTTCCTGATCTACACTATGAATAAAAGAGCAAGCTAAATTAGTAAAGGAATAGTTGTTCATCACCGTAGGCTATCAAGGGCACTTGCAATGGTGAAGCAGTCTCGTGGCTATTGGATTCACTTGGATGGTAAACATATCAGAGGAAAGCAAATAAAAACAAGAGTAAAGAAGAAAAAAAACTTGATTTGATTTAAATAACAATGAAAGAAAAGACTTACTTACACCGATGTCACCTTCAGTACAAGCTTGCTCTCATTCTCTCAGTGAAACTCTCTCTCCTCTTAGTTACATAAATAAAATAAAAATTACATAAAAGAAAAAGAAGAACCTAGGTTAAACCTATACAAGAATCTATTCTATTCTCTGCTTGATTGTCTGCCTCTGATGTGTGGGGTATTTATAGCATAAAAATGGATAAGAAAACGAGTTGAAAGATAGGGAGAGCTGATTATTTCTGAATCTGAATCCTTCCCTTATCTCCAAATTTGATTTGATGTAGATATTCAATTGTGATCTGCAGCTTGTTGACGTGTTAATTGCTGAATATAACTTATCAGATGATAGAATTAGAGATAATGATCAATGCAAGAGTTGTAACCCTTTAAGTCTTCTTTCTTGATCATCTTGAATCATCAGATTTGAGTTTTTGTAGCGAAAGTTATGATTCAAATACTAAAATGTATCCAGTCTGAATACGAGTCAAAATTGCTTCATCTCATTCGTTAATCTTCTTCTATCAATTTATCCCTTTGAATTTTGAATTTGGACTCTATATTTGACATTATCCTCAGTTGATTTTTAGCTAACCAAAATAGATTTATAGAAATTTGAATTTTACCGGTTTCCATTTGGTGTTATCTTTCTGATTTGCTCTGATCTTCAGCTGAATATTTGCCCCAATTCTTAATTTGTTCTGGATGTGGTGATATCCTCATAGATCTTTTAAGTTAATCAAATTGATTCACCAAATTCTGATTTTTAACTGACTAGATTTAGGATCATCCTCAGCCAACCAAATAGATCCAGTTAAATCTGATTTTAACTGGTATTTATTTGGTTTAATTCTCTTTCTCTCCATGATTATCTTCTACAAAATAGACATTTAAGACAAAAAATTAGCAGATTTATTACACATAAATATAGGAGTGTAATGAAAAGAATGCAAAATATGTGTACGATCAACTCCCAAGTCAGGTCCTTCTCTAGCACCTCAGTTGCTGCCTTTAGCACCTCAGCTCCTGTGCATAATGCTCTCCATCCCCACATGCTTTACATCCCCATGAGCACTTCAACCATGCTACTATATACCAAAGTTCATTTTCTACCTTATATATTTGCTCTACAGCTGCGGCCCGCAGTGAGTTACTATTCATCCATCTAAAAGCACTCTTGGCAAGTAATGCCTGTAGATAAAGCTTAAGTGCTTGAAGTCCTTGACCACCCTGACTCTTAGGCCTGCACAGCTTGTCCCAACTAATCAATGCCACTCCCCTACTCTGTTCGTCCCTTACTCCAAAGAAAGAATCTAAACTCTCTCTCAAGCTTGTCAAGATGGTACTACCACCTACTCGAGAGCCTACAAGTAGACAGAGCCTAAAGAACATACCCGTAAAGTAACTCTACCGGCAAATGAGAGTCCCCATTTTCCATCCCGCAAGTTTCTTTCTATCCCTTTCTAGAATAGGCCCAAAAACTTTGAGAGGCAACCGCTTCCCATCAACCAGGAGGCCCAAATACTTGAATGGCTTCCTCCCCCATTGAATTTTAAAGATTCTTGGTAGCTTTCTAGCATACCTCAGATCAACTCCATCCCCCAAAAATATCAGACTTGTCATAATTAACTCATTGCTCACTTACCTGACAAAATAAATCTACAACTCTCTTCATTTATCTCAATACCGAATAAGAAGCTTATGCAAGGAGTATGTAATCATCAGCATACATTAACTGGTTGATGGTAATCCCCCTAGTGACATATGAATCCCTTGCACTCTCCCCTCCTCTACAGTCTGTTTCATCAATTGAATAAAGACACTGACACTGATGATGAAATATATAGCACAAGAGGGTCACCTTGCCTTAACCCCTTCGTGGAAGAAAATACGGACTCCTATTAACCAGTATACTGAACCAAGACTTAGTGATATATTCCATAATCCAAGAAACAAATTTAGCATGAAACTCAAAACTCACCAAAACTTCCGCCAAAAGTCCCATCGAAACATGTCGTATGCCTTCTCCATGTCAAGCTTAATGAGGATTACATTGGCCGCTGCTCCCCTTTCTTCATTGAGTGCAAAATTTCTTGCAAAAGGAGCACAAAATTATTCATAGTCCTTCCCGACAAGAATTGCCCCTGTTCTGGAGATATGAGCTTATGAAGAATACCCTTCAGCCTATTCGCAATCAACTTTCTGATGATTTTGTATGACAATTACAAAGGTATATAGGTCTATACTTCTCAGGTCCTTGTAGATTTGGCACTTTGGGAATAAGGGAAGCAAAGTTAGAATTCCACTGAGACGAGAGATAACCAGTCTAGGGGAAATGATTAACCTATAAACAAAGCTCCTTCTTAATTACATGCCAATAAGACTTGTAAAACATAGCAGAAAACCTGTCGAGGAAGGCACTTTGTCTCTCGGCAATGCCCGCACTACCTGCTCCACCTCTTCTGTAGTGAAGATCCTGATAAGCATGTTATTGTCTTCATCGGTGATAACCTTTAGCATAATGGATATGTCTAGAAATTGAGTCTTTGTTATCGACATAGCCCATTTAGAACAAGAGTACTATTCAATAGCTTCCACAATCCATGCTCTGTCAACAACTTCATTCCCCTTCGCGGTCTTGATAGCGGCTATGAAATTTCTTGAACGGGGAACAATAACTGAGCGGTGAAAAATTGATTATTATGATGTCCCTCCAATACCCATTTCATCCGCGACTTTTGATGCCAAAGCATTTCCTGCCACTCAATACTTGATAGTACACAACCATAAGACTATTCAGTTCCTCTCTCTGAGCTTCTAGTAAGCCAACTGCTTTTTCCATTGCTTGCAATCAGAGAATGCGAGCATTTAACCCATCTGCCTTACTGAAAAGATTTCCAATCTCTTCTTTGTCCCACTTTCTCAAGTCCATCTTCACATTCTGAAGTCTAGCAAAACACCTGATAGGTAGGAGACCCAGGCGCCTGGCGTCATTAGCCCTCTTCTACAACTTCTCCAGATTTTGGTATGTCTATCCCAAATCTTTCAAAGCGGAATGGCCATAGGCCTTTACAATCCCTAACTTCCATTTTGAGGAGCAGTGGACTACGATCAATGGCAATTCACGCCGAATGAAATATCTCAGCCTCCGGGAATTTCTCTAGCCACTATACAAACACCCAATCCCATGTCCATTCTCTCTCATCTATTGTCGAATTTTCTTGCTGCATATTGCGCCAGGTGTATTTTTGCCTCGAAAAACCCTTACCAACAAGAGGACTCCTTGCAACGAAGTCTCAGAATTCTGTGGTACTCCAGTCTTCTCTACCACTGCTTTTCTCTGGCGCCTAAATTAGCGCTTTGAAATCATTGCTTTTCTCTGGCGCCTAAATTAGCGCTTTGAAATCACCATCATACATACAGAGTGGACAAGGCCCCGTGCACAAAGGCGAGAGATGATGCCACGCGTCTCATCTACAGTGCTAGCATACACACCGCATAAGAGTCACGGCGCCTCCCCACTCCGCTGCAAGTGCAAAGTGCGAACCGCAACTTGATTTGAAACGTTGGCAAACTCTACACTATTCCAACAAAACAATATCCCTCCACTCCTCCCTCCCATTAGCCAGGATTACAAATCTCTTCCCAAGGAGCAATTATATCATCGTACATTCCCCCCATGCAGTACGTATTTCATTGTCGGCCAAGCTAAAGAGGCCGGGACAATGTAATTAATTAGAAACCATCCTCCTACCCACGAATCCGTCCCACTGGCGATAACTTCTACTCTTCTCTTCATTCAGCTTTCTCCTCCTTGGATATAACCACTTTCTCTGTGAGCTTGGCCTGAAGTCTAGCAGCCTCTTCATCAAAGACGCGCCCACTCCCAATCCATAATTTTCCCAACCACCAAGGAATGCATGCTTGATCTTTGGGTCCATCTATACTGAAGCTCTGATCACCTAATGCTTTTTAAGAGAGAACTTTTTAGAGGCTCACTCATTTACAACTAATTTTACCTAAGCATGCTTGGCTAATACACTCGATCTTCTCTGGTACGTGTTTAATCTTTCTAGCTTTATGAAATTTCACGAGTCTCTATTAAAACTTCTCTCTCTCAAACAAAGCTTCTATTACAACTAAAAAAGAAATCACGTGAAAAACTTAAGAAAAAGAAAGAGGCAAAATGGAAACAAAATCTCAAATCTGAGATGCAAGGGGAAGAACCAAAAAAGATTAGTCAAAAAAGACATTTCTCTCTCCAGCTAGTCTCTATTTCTTATTTAGAACATGTCAAAACCTCTGAGATGAAAAGAATTACACTGTTATACATTACAAGAGACTTTACCATTATAATACTGTCTCATTTTTGACAAAACCGAATGTGGGTCTTGTGTTAGTTGAGTCTAGGAGTCAGTAAAGGAACTAGTTATCGTTGACTATAGGTATGGTGGCAGAGCTGCATTTGTCAGCTCCACTCTTTAGGAGTAAAATCACTAATTAACACTGAGATACCCAAACTCACAAGAGTAGGTCAACCTCTTCACAAATAATAAACCCCGCATTTAAGAGCCAGATCAGCTACATCCCCAAATTGATCCATCGCATTAAATTTTTGAGGGGATTGGATTAAATCAACAGGTTAATTCGTTTGAAATTAACATAATAATTAGACTTTATTTCTCTTTTTACTGTAGCAATCAAGATACCTATGATTTGGTCAAATTGATTACAAGTTTTAGAAAAAATAAATAAAATATTTGCATATCATATTGGCCTTTGGAATTGGTGTTAAATAAATAAATAAATGCATGGGGGTTGACGCAACAACAACAACCATGACTTGCTTATGGTTCAAGCAAACAAATTCAATTTTCTACAGAGATTTGAAACCCCACTCTAGTTGGCATATCAATAAATTAAATTGAAAACTACACCAAATTCATACCTTTTTAATTTAATATACAATACATTTGTCTTCAACTAATTCTTGTACTAAAATACTTTTGGCATAAAAATCCTCATTTAACCTCTAATTTATGAAGAAATCCAATTAGTTGTGTCTAGAAATGCTACAAATTGCTTGAAAGTGAGCGCCTTGTAATTTCCGAAGAAATTGGTCCGTTACATCATTACATGTGAAGTCTAGCTCTTTAAAATTCATAATTTCCTTGTAACTGTTTCAAGTGGTCGTAGTGAACAGAGCTTTAAAAAATTATCAGCTTCAACTTCAAGAAACATTGAATTTTGTATAAATCAAATTCATTTTTTTTAAAGTGAATTGTATACATGAATTTTATGTTAAGTTGTGTAAGTAGATTATTGTCTTGATGAACTATCGCCATACGCAGTCAACATGATAATCCCAGAGTGACGGCGAAACTTTCTAGGTCATGACTTTGAACGATTTCGGAACTTTCAGTTGACCACAAGTTCAGAGTGGAAAGGACATCCGGAACAGTGAAGTCTCCGGAGCGATAGTCTCCTAAGTGGTAGAGTCTTCGGAGCGAATGTTCACTCTGAAACACCTAGTTGGATGAGCACTTCATAGCAACAGAACAGAATAGCTCATCTTAGATGCTTAGCGGAAGCGGACCAGTCTAGAAGCTTTTTGCCAACGAAACTTGAGGAACTCGTCAAGAATAGTTTAGAGATCTCACAACTTGTAACCCTGATTTTTCTTATAAAAGGGATTCGTCGTCATTAGTGTTAAGAGCGAAAAAAATATCAATAAATTATATTATTGTGAGTGCCATTATACAGAGCGGTTGTGAGGTTTATCTCTTTTTTTCCTGTAATCTTTCTGATGAAAAGTAAATTTATGTGTGGCTCCGTGGTTTTTTCCCGATTTGAATTTTTCACTTAAATTTTATTGTCCTTGTTTGATCCGTGGTTTCTCCTCCTTTCTTCATGCGCATTGTTGTCGATCCCAACATTTTATTTTCAAGAGTAAAACTTACATTTCTTTACCTAAATAGTTAATTGTGAATAATGAAACATTTAAGGCATGCAGTAATGAAGTAATGCAGATATGAAAGGAAAATACATGACATAAATCCATGGTATAAATTCACTTTATCTTTGTTTCCAAAATTTACATAAGTGCTCCTCAGAGTTTTACAATATACTCAATCTCCTGTTAATAACAAAACTAAATGAAAAATCTGAAACACGGGTAAACCAAAATCAGCCCCCACGGATAAGGAAGGGAAAAAAGAAAAGAAAAAGAAGTCTGTAATTTTGTTCAAGGACATCTAATACATCTTCCAGGACCACCATAATAGAAGTAATTCCCCCAAACTCTATTTACCCCACCTTGTATGCTGTAGCAACTTGAGTGGTCAGCCGTGAGCCGGAGATTGGAGGTCGGGATGAGGTTGTTGTCCCAGTCGACGACCTGTAAGTTGCGGAAGTAGGCTGCACGGCGAAACCCTTCATTCGCGAAGTGGCCGCTGCCCATCTGGGTGGAGGTGTGGGATCCATACGGCTGGGAGTTCACAGTCTCCCCTCCAAATTGCACCATGCTCGCGTGTTGTGCCAGGTGATTGAACAACAACGACGGCCAGTAGCCGATGAGCAGCCCTGTTCCAAACTCTAGCCACCAATGCCCATGCTTAGGATCCTACACCCATAGAAATGCAACTCACATTTATTGTGAAACTATCGTTTAGACATTAGTACTATTATCAACATTTGAAGGTCAATTAGTGTAAGCATATACACATCCTATGTTTTGATTTCCATAGTTAAGTCCCAAATACTATTAACAACAGTGAACCAACATCTTAAAAATAATAATAAAATGCAAAAAATCATGTATATGGGATCCACAAAGTTGAAAAATAGCGGCGAGTCTCCACAGAGCGAGCTAAAGCCTGGTGTGGTGTCCATTTTGTCTGTGTGTACTATCAGCATGCTTCACCCTTTTGATAATGGCCCGAGCCCCCACCACTATCCAACCATCATCTCCATCAGCGGAGTGGAACCTACATACATGGCATTTGTTGGAGCTACGCCATTTTCTTCTTTGTGTGCAAATGGCACATCGTTGGTGAAAAAAACATCATGTAGGTTTGTTTCAAACAGTGAGCAAGCTTGTTGATGGATGTTTAGGCAACATTTGATTCTGTGTGATGTGACAAATCTCAGTGAAAAAAATCATTGCGTATCGATACCTCCAACGTATTTCTTGAAATTGTCAATAATGTATTCATCTTCATGTGTGACAGTGAGAATATTCATCACAAGATACACACAACATTTGAACATAAGGTTCATATAGAATATTGATCTTGTTGATAAAATTACCTTCCATATTAAGAGACTGATATCGAATTGCCCGCCATTATACGCTGATCTTGGCGAGATAGCTGCCCCAATGGCGATCTTATTGTTTGTTTGGACGAAGCCTGAGCACAGAAGATTGTAGCATCCAGTCGCTCGATACGCATCACTCTGCACCAGTTTGAGAAATTAGTGCATATAAATGTTATGGTACTAATTGCAAAAGCAAACTTTGAGATCAACTACTAAAAGTAGAGTCAATACTAATAAGACTATTAGGAACGTGCATAAATGTATCAAATTTAAGGTGAGGTAATGTACTTACTGTCCAATAAGTGAAGAACCTAGGAAGGTTATCACCGTATAATTGTGGGCTGACCTGTGAAAAGATATAGAAGTTAATTATAAACAGAGTTGAAAATAAGGATGTCATATGCAATTTAAGTGAACATTAAAAAAATAAGGAATATAATTCATCTTACTTGCCACCCAGCTTCAATGGTGTTGAGATCGCTGCCGAAGGATCCTGAGATCACCCATACCTGTGACAAGCTGAACTCTGATGGAGTGGTCACCCTTGGTGCCCACACATTTAGGCTAGCCTTTGCACCATAGTACTGATCTCCACTCACATATCCAACTGCATGCTGTACATAAATGTCACGCAATTATGAAGACTAATCAAGTTTCTAATCTACAATTAGGTCAACTAATCCAAAGCTTATCATTATCAAGGTCATGCAATAGTTTATGATTGGATTCTAGCTAATCTTTCTTAAATAAATTGAATCAATGCAATTTTTTAGGACACACACGTGCGTGTAGAGAGAGAGAGACTTGTGTCTTTTCAAAAGGACCTGAGGCTGAACCCTTCGCACTCATATACCAACATCCGATATCTTGATACAAGTTCCACTCCGTTGAAGTTGATCTATATTATTTCAAGTATCTATAAATAAAAAATCAAATGTTTTGAATACTTTTTTCCCATGCATCAAGTAGGAAAAAACGAACGGCCTAAATAGTGAGTTGGTTAGTTTAACGGTGTATAACATTTGAAACCTAGCAAAAATTAGTTTGTAGAAGTTTTTAAATATTTAGATTATAATCAAATGGCCGGATCGAGGGTTAGTATGTCTAAAGATATAGATCTAACCAACTCACTGTTCAGGTTGTCCCTTTCTTTTCCTACTTGATGGATGAACAAAAAGTATTCAAAACACTTATTTTTTTGTTTATAAATACTTGAATCAACTTCAACGGACTGGATCTTATATTCGAAGTCTGATGTTACTATTTAACTGGGAAGAATTCGGGCTCAAATCCTTTTAAAAGAACGCAAGTCTATCTCTCTCTCTCTCTCTACACACACACATATATGATTAAAACCTCCAAGTTAGGTCAACCAGAAGATAAGATATGACTAACCCTGAACACAACACATTCTTTGGGGTTGTTTGGTAAGCGGGTGGAAGTAGTAATAGTTTCTTTTGGACCTTGGGAATTGATTAGTGAGTTTTCCGGTGTTAGGCTATCGTTGAAAGTGTGATTTAAAAAATGTTATATCTTTTTCAGTGTTTGGATGGTAATGCGAAAGTGAAAGTGAAAAGTTGACCACAAAGTTGATCGCAAAATAATATTAAAATAAAAATTAATTAAGAAAAATAAAAAGTTGATTGTAATTAGAATGCAAGCGAGATTTAAATGACCACAAAATTAATAATTTTGATGTACAACTTATTATAAATGAGATTTACATGATCATAAAATTAACTGTAATATCTTGAAAGTGAGGAAGTGACTGTGAAAAAGGGAAGAGAGAAAAGAAAAAGAAGTTTTCTCATTTTTCGTTTATGGTGTTTGGATAGATAGGGAAGTGAGCAATCATACTTTCTCGTTTCTTATTTCCGCCCACTTCCTCGCAACCAAACACGCCCTATGAGAGTGACCTCTGGGGCCTGGTATTAATCCTCGAGCGTGTGGGTCCCGCATAGCATCCTCTTGTAATTCATGTTAGCTTCAAAATTTGTCCAATTAAGGATGGTTATTAAAAAATGAGGTCTGTCTCGCTGTTCGGAACATTGGGTTGGGTTATGAGAAGTTTCAAGTTTAAGATTGATCTAAGGTCTGTTTTTTTTTAAAAAAATAGAAAAATGAATAAAAAAAATTATAATAAAATATCATGCATTATGCAAACAAAATAACGTTTTCTTCTCAATAATCAGAATATCAAGTTTTTTCATAAAAGGAAAAATAAAAGAAAAAAATTTCAGCATATCATGGTTTAAACTTTGGGGAAGTTAGCAAGCCATCTTCTATAGTTTTCATTTTTTCAGAATATATTCGAATAATAGATACAAACTTTTTACAGAAATTAGACCAAGGAAAGAAAAGGTTTTGTATTCTCTAATTACAGTATCTGAACTTTGAAAGTCTAACTTGTGATGTTACCCATAAAAAAGAAAAGGAAAGAAAAATAAGGGTAAGTTGTAATCTAAGAGGAAGTTGTTCTTGAATCCTAGAAAACAAATCAATTTCGAAAACAAATCTAAGTTTTGAATGATTGAACTCATGAAATAGATCCTCTTGAGCTCACCTCATGGCCACTGCCAGATGAATCTCTCCTCACTCCCTTGGTTGGCCGCCTCCCAAATCTCCCAACAGAGCTTGCTCTCAGCATGTCCTGTTCACTAGTCCTCCTTATTGGCACTGTTCCTTCAGGGCAGAACTCACCTGAACTTGCCCAAAGCTGCAGGTTTTCAACCATCTCTTCTTCCATTGCCTCCTCGTGGCCTTTTGGCCTCTCTGGTGGACCCTGCAGCCAAAAAAAAAAAAAACATCACCAACATCTTCAAAATCTACATTCATAAATACTCATCAAAGTTTTCATTCATACTTACCAGTGGCCTTTGTCCTCTGAGTTCAGGGTGATCAAATGCAGGTTGAAGGTGAGATGGCACACAGTCTATAGTATCACCATCTGGGCTCTGAATTGTCCTGAGAGAAGGCTTGTTAATTTTTTTCAGGTGAGCTCTGATCCTCTTGAGCTTGTGCCGGTCTCTGCCAGGTTTGAAAATGGTTGAGTTTTGGGCTTGTGAGCAGGGAGCAATGGAGGCAAAGAGAAGGAGGAGGAAAGAAACAAGAGATGCAATGATTGGAGCAGTGGTTTTGCTAGAAGAGGCCATAGCTGAAGAATTTTGGTGTTGTGAGGATCTCTCTTCTAGAGCTAACACCACTGTCTTTATCCGTGGACCTTGGTGTGGTTGTCTTCTTCCTGTGTGAGTTTGATCATAATTTTTGGCCTCACCTAAACTCCAATTTCATGGAATTAGACCCACAACAACTCTCACACCATTTCCAAAGCTTGGATTCCTAAAAATATGAAGTCTGATTAAAAAAAAAAATTGAAGAGTGATTAATGGAGAGTGGGGCCTTGGTTTGATGCTATCTGCATGTAGAGTAATTTAGAAATTAGGTGTTTTATCTTTTTTTCTTTTTTTTTTTTGTGTGCGTGTGTGTGGTGGGGCGGGGGTGGGGTGGGGGGTTGTTTAATTGTTAGGTGAAGCTACGATCCTCACTGACTCAGGCTTTCAATATACAGCTTGCAGAGGACCAGAGGGGAGAGAGCCTTTAAGCTTTTCTTTCACTTCTCTTTACTCTGTCCCTTGGAGGTTGTGGGTTCCATTAGACTTTACTTTCTTTGGGATATATATATATATATATATATATATATATATATATATATATATATATATTTGCTTATTTTTTTTTTGTCATCCTTTCTCAGTTCCCCAGATGTTCTCTGTGCCAGATTTTTGGGGTGGTTTAAATAAATAAATAACAAAGTAAAGCTTATATACTTTTTTTTTCTTTTCTGTTTTTTTCCTTCTCATAGCTATGATGAAGAGCTTAAATGCAAATTATTCATTTTGCTTGTTGAGGGTGTAAGGATGCTTGTAGTACTGCTGGAATCAGTACCAATACTTGTGTGGAAATAAAACAACTCATGCCACACTTTTTGATATTTTATAATGATTTTAGTAGAAAATGTTCTTACTTTGTTATACTAGAGTTAGTTCAACTGATATTTGTTTTATTTAAGATTAGTTTAAAGAGATTATCTAAAAGAAAATAGTCAGAAAAGATATCTGTAAAATCTAATAGAATAAAATAAATTGCTGCAGAAAACCTTTACTGTTAAGACAAACATATTTTTTTGCAAGTGAAAGTGATCTTGATGTGAGCTCCTTTTATAAACAACAGTAACATGAACAGGAAAAT